>JARHVA010001894.1:1905000-2175000 GCA_037957365.1 Torreya grandis | reverse complement strand
TGTAGAGGAAAGAAATCTGTTCTCCTCCTCTCCCTCAAGAGGGTGATAGCTAATTTCCCTCTAACCAAGTCCATGATATCACCCCTCCAAAATGTGAGGTAGCCTCTACTATTGTTCCTAATGCATACATTAAACTTACAACTTTTAAAAAACCTTTTTAGCATATGTGATTACATGTTCAATTAGAAGGAACTAAGGTTTGTACTCATGAGAATTTAAATGATCAAATCACCAGTATGAGAAAGATAATTTAAGATTTAAAAATGTAGAATCAAATATTACATGAAAATATCACAACATTAGAAAATCAGATTACAATACAAAAGCTTCAAAGACACCCTAGTTTCAATCATGTATATGCACCTTCACTTAGTCAATTGGTTACAAGAAATGTTACATATCAAAACAACAAATCACAAAAAAGTAACTCTACAATTAGTGATTCAAAAAGCATTCAAAAATCAAATAAGAGTTCAAGTGAGCTACTAAGGGAAATGATTAAATCTAACTTGATCAAACTACCTCCTCTACATCCAATGAGAAGATCCATATATTATTGTGCATATCATAGAATGCGTGGGCATCACACAAATACATGTTTGGTATTGAAAAATCATATACAATAGATAATTATTATTGAGGACCTTATACAAGGTAAATCAGTCAAGTAATCCACCACAACACATGAACACATTCACAAAAGGTCAAATTCAGAAATAGTTCAAAAGTTGTTACCAAAGTAGAACTCAAAACAACAAAAGGATCAACAAGCAAAATTAAAGTAACAAATAGTACCACAAGCATAGGTCAAGCATGAAAAATATGCAAATCTAACTCTCCAAAATAAGGGTCAAATTTCAAAGAAGTATGGTTTTGGTTCAAGATATCTATAATAACTTGATTATCAAGGTCAAGGGTTGGGAAAGTATTCTCAAGGCATTACTACTCCTATTCTAGTATATGATAATGTTTGTCACTAGGGTTTGGTATTTATTGAATATCCTAAGGCAAATCATTCAAAGACACAATTTATCAAAGGAAAATATCTAGATACAACAAAAGTCAACATTAGCATTCCATTGGTTCAAAATCAAGATGATAATGATGAGTGGAATAATACTGGTTATTATTTTTTTCAAGATACTAACAATGAATCCAAATATACAAAGTCATATTCTCAGCCATTCAATTGTGCTTCAAAATCATGCATGATTCCATTATTCAATAAAAGACACCATGATAGGGGGTCTCATCTAAGACTAATCAGTTAGTATCATTTCTTTTCAGCATTGAATGTACATAAACTCTTTTACTTGATTTTACATAGTTCAAATATTTTCAAAAATACAAAAACAATATAATATTTCCAAAATACAAAAAACATGTCAATTTTATGCATCATCTATATTTTACACTGCTAACCATTATGCTAGACTTACATTACATTGTTATATGCTATTATCGATTTATCTATATTACCAAGCTTCACTTGATCTTGTTTGAGTATGTGCAGTGCATCCAGATCTTTAATTGCTTCACTCCACCCATCAAGGGGGAATCTTAATTCTACATTCTAGCTACATATCGATACATCTACCCACTGGGGCCATACTCTACATGAATAAACCATCTAGGTTATGTCATTCTTATACTATACAATCTAGACATCTTGTTGTAGTACATTCCTTACTTGCTTACATAGATATCACATCAACATTCATTAGCATATATCATACTTTTGTATTTAATAGCATATGCATTAGTCTTGTATTACATATCTTGTATATTATTTCTTCTTGCTTTCCATAGTTAGATGCATGTTTATATTTATATTACTTTACATGATTCCACTCTTCACTTGATTAACTAGATGTGTTTGCATTTTCCAATTCCTATTTGATTCCTGCTTGCATTTTAAGACATTTACCAATGTCCTTTGTTCCTGTCTATATGTGTGTGCCTTTGGACACTTGCCATTGTCCTTTGTGTGTGACCTTCATGTGCTTGTGGCCCTTGTGCCAATCTTTTATTGCTCCCATTATGTGTGTATGTGACATTTAAACATGTTTTCTGTGCTTATTTCACCCCTTGGCTACCCTTGCATGTTTTTTGCTTCTTGATTTGTATGATTGTTATTTGATTGCTTATCTTTGTGTGTAATACCATGATTCCAATCATGCATTTACCTTGCTTCTTGGATATCATGATGGACATCATGCTTCATCCGTCCATGCCACTAATAACTAACAACTAACATTTTAAATTCCAATTTACTCTTTTGTACATGCTATTACATTGTTATATCTATTTAGGCATACCCCTATGGATCTAACAATCTCTCTCTACAACTTTTGCTATATCTTGAGATAATGTATAACAATGCTATATCAAATGTTTTCATAGCTTAACACACTTACAGGGCTTCTTCTTCTAGGGGAAGTCATTGAAAGGTCTTCATTCTTATCCTCAGAAGAAGTGGAAACAAATAGAGTTTTTTCATAGAGATCAAAGATCATAATGATCAAAAAAGTAATTTTAGAATAGTATAGTCCAAAATCTAGAACTCAGCATAGGCAAACCAGACTAGGAAGACAATAGAGAATCTAAATCAATCATCAAGTTTGGCTTTGGATAACATCACCAAAAATGGGACTACAATGCTAGACCCCAAAGTGTCCATTTTTTGGTGTTGTTGTCCAAATAATAGAATATTCATTTTTTCTAGAATCAAGTAGAGAGGTGAGTTCAATCATAGTTTTGCCAATATAGTTTAGTCCAAAAATTAGCAATATTTAGCACTTATTTTGCTTAGAGAATCCAGATACAGGGGCATCATGCACGACATGAGGGATTTAATTTTCAATTCATACATGGAAATTGATACAAATTTTAGTTTAGAATCTTTGTTATAAACACCAGTTATTGGGGGAAATATGCATGACACATGTGCCTTTTCTATTTTGAGTTTATTACATTTTCTTGAACATTTCCAGTAGTTACGTGCCTTACTCCATCTGTAGGTGGTTGGAATCACATTCAAGTAAACTTTCATAATTTTTTTTTCCCACGTACTTGATTTCCTTAGTGGCTTCCTAAGCCTTGATTCTAGTTTTAGGAGGGGCTTCTATACAACTCCAATCTCCATCTTTTGAAGTATCCAATAGTGGCCTAGTTTTCAATTTACATTTGGTGATCCATGCCAACATTGACATATCATAGCACATTCAAGGGATCCATGAGCCATCTCATATGGCATTCATCTATATCAGTATGTTCTCATTCAGCTTCACATTATAGGGTAATGATGGAGCCAAAGGTCTCGCTAACCTTTGTATTCTTGAGCCATCTATTTAGAAGGATTGGACACATGGTCTAGACATTGATTAACACATACATGATTCATTAAATTCACATAGTTTGTGATGATGGAGCCAAAGGTCCTACATTTTAAATTCTTAATCCAACTTCCAAGGGATTGAGCACTCAGCTCATTCATTGATATAACTCTTGGTTCAACATACTTCCAACATTACCAAGCATAACCTAGTAGCATAATAGGTTTTTCATTTGTTCACATACCTGGTGAGGTGTATTCATTCCTTTCTCTTTCTCCCTCTCTCTTTACCCAAATTTGTATGTTCTTATTTTAGATATAATGTATCTAGTAAGAACTGATCTACTTTTGCTTTCCTTTTTGTAGACTTACATAGTACAACATGCTCTCACTATGCATAATCCATCATCACACAAGTTCTTAGAATTAGCCTCATAGGTAAGTTTAGGTATGCTTCTCTTTTCTCCTTTTTCTAGTGTTTTTATTTACTACATACTTAGAATAAAAGGAGGGAAAATTTAGTCATACTAAAATTCAATTTATACAACTCGAGCATTAATTTTGATACCCAAACCATAGGTCTCTCCTACTCACTTACACAACCCACTTAGGCATGTTTTCACTATTTCCCAATCATATGAAGCCTTATAGATTCAACCCCTACTATCCTAAAATCCTCTTCTAGGTATAGATTTATCCCCCAAGGTCCCTTTCCCCTTGGGAAACAACACCATAATTTGGACTATAGTGCTAGGACCCAGGGTGTCCACTTTCCAGCACTGTTGTCCAAGTCCATAGTAGCCTCAAATGGTTAGATTTTATTGAATATTTATCTTTTCCCTTGTCAGCCTAACATGAGTTCATCTAATCCAGGATCACTATTTTTCCTATAAAATCCCATTCAAAGGTATTGAGAAGGGTTGATAATCATTCAAAAGGCACAAGCTATAAATATACTAAAGCACATTTAAGTAAATCTTCCTATTCTCTGCATATAGCCAACCACTATTATTTCCAACCTATCCAAGATCATGCACTAGTCATGAGTCATCTCAAGCTTGCCCAAATTCATATACACTTGCATTTCATACATAGGATTGCATAATACACATTCAAAGTGGGAGAACCACATTAGCCTTGATCCCTCTTTAGAGTATTGGTATGTAGGTAGTGTGCCCACACACAGGGTGTGATCACATGTTTAGTGCATATTACACACTAACCCATTTTTCTAGTTGTATTCGAGATTACCTATCAAGCATGAAGAGGAACTAGGATCTTTAAAGACAAAATCAATTACACACAGAGCTTTATGAACAACCAAGACCTGATATTTTAGGCACAAGGTCTCTTAGAGTAGATGAACATAACCTAGAAAGCTAAGAAAGCTCAGAGACTAAGGACTACAACACCAAAACTTGGAATACAACACTGAACGTCTAGGTGTCCCATTTTTGATGCTCCTATCCAGGTAGAAAATAAACTTCTAGATCTTGTTTTTGATAGTCTACCCATCTAGATCAACAATTTACAGCCTCTATCTCCTCTGTCTCAGCCCAAAATCAGCTAGGTTTTAATCTTTATCAAATTGTTTGCTATTTTTAGAAATAAATTAAGCACTTATAGATTTAATAAATCTATAGGTTAATTAAGGCACATTTATTTACTAATTTTTCCCTTAATCTAGACCCCTTTACTATTTAGGAAATTAAACCTATAGTTTCCCAAATTCAGTAAAATAGAAACCTTATGAGGATTAGTTGTAAAATAAATCAGGGGCCCAAAGAAAGAGTCATATGATGCAAAATCAATCAAGCAAAAATAATGAGAGAAGGTAAGGGCCAAATAAAGACGTATAAAATGACACACCCATTCAAACAATGTCATACACTAATGCAAGATCCAAATAAAATATAATCAATGATTATACTATAGGGAATGAAATAACAAAAATGAAGCATAAAATAATTTAAACCCATCTACACCATCAATCTATGCCAAACTCACAAGATAAAAAAACAACATATCCATGAAATGTAGTACTGTAACATATTTAAGTAAAAAATAAAACATGTGTAAGAAATCAATGTAGCTAAACATGATAGATGGAAAAGGTAAGAAAAATATATAATGTTAGAACATAAATTTTGTATCAATTTATTATAATTTATTTTTAGAATATGGCATAGGAGAGATGGGCACATAAATAAACCTAGGCAATGAAGTAAGCCAATTTATGAAAGGACTTGACATGGAAGAAGCAAGTCATAAAGAACAAGGATGTAGAAAACATGGAGGGACCAAGGAAGAAAGACTCAAAAAAATAATGTATGACTTAGATATGGGCATGTATGGTGGAAAAATTTCATGCAAGCATTAGAGGAGAATAGTCAAGTATAGATCTAGCACTGGCCCACAAGAAGATAGGTGCACGACATCAAATATCTAGTATAGAGCGGTTATATATGGGTAGTTGGGCCCAAATCAATAGGAATTCATTGTAATGTCTTCCCATGAATCATTTTTGTTAATGGTCATTATCAAGTCATCATTATTGATATTGATACTATAACAGAATGTTCTAGGTAGAACCATGTATAAATACCCCCCAGTTTTACTTAGAATGTTAGTGGATGTTGTTGTCGATATAATGGTAATCTTGTAATTATAATATTGAGTTTATTCATGTTCTTGATATGCATCGAGACTTTTGTATGATAATCATTGATATATAATAATATGGAATACTTTTGCTATTGAAATACTTGTCAACTTTTTATGGAACTAATGGTACTACTACTCTTTTTCTTGATTTGTGTTTATCTCTTTTCTTGTGATGAATAGCTTAAGTATGGAATGGGAAGATGTTAGAATTAGCTTTAATATGATATATTAGTTATAAATAAGTGCTAGTTTAATCACCTTGGTATAGATATCCTAATATATATGTAGACACTCAAAAAATGCACATAATAGTTTAGATGTCAAACCACCTTAGACCCTTATCTGACCTAATGTATAGTTGATCACCTAGTTAACTAGACTCACATACTAACCTGAAACTATAAAATAAATAATTTAATACCCTTAAAATAACCCTTTAAATCACCCCTTTCTTGAGCATTTTCCTCTAGACACTCGATTATCGATGGTCAGCCTAATCATCGATGGTTAGCTTGATCATCGATGGTTAGGTCATCAAACCTGCTTTAAAGCCATTTTCAAGCTATGTACGAAATAAGCATGGCCCAATTAGCAACTTCAATTTTGTGATTCCAACAAAATTTAAAGCATCACAAATATAAAATTTATCCTCCTATCTAATTAGCAACTTCCTCCTACACAATTGACAACTTCATCCTATAAAAAGAGAGTAAGAAGTGAAAAGGATCCAAAAATCCACAAATCCATGTCTAAGCTATCAAATATTCTTACATAGGTATCTAGTGTCCCTTTAGCAAGCAATTAGTAGCAATGGAGACTTGAAACTCTATCTAAATCACTTTTGAAGGCCAAAGTACTATCATTTTGGCCAAATTTCTTCAGTGATCTAGTAAGTTGTAGGTAACTTGGTACTAGTTTCTTCATTTCATTTCATTTCCAAATACCCTGACCTGATCAAACTCATATTCCAGGATTTTTTCTTAAACAAACCCATATTCTTACCTTCACATGACCATCTATGTAATTTAAAATTCCCTTTCTAAAAATTTCAAGAGTTACATAAGTAACCACCGATGGTTATCACAACCATCTACAATCACCTCAACCATCAACAATCACTCGACCACCGACGGTTAGCCTCAATCGTCGATGATTCACCCAACCACTAATGGTCACTATGGTAAAAAATAATAGTAATTTATTTTTAGTCCCTTTACCTCAACCAAACCTTAATTTTTGTGTTCCTACCTGTTAATAGAGACTTCTTTGATTTTTTGAACTTGACCCCAACTATCCTAGCATGAGTATTGACTTGCTTCTGCTACCTTTAGTCATTTTCATTGAAAAAGAATTTCATTTTCCTCTTTTTACATGTATTTAATTTCATGTTATTAAATTCAAGTGTTTCTTTATTTTCATCAATATCAATTTAATTGTTATAAAAAATGGATTGACAGCCTCCTAGCAAGCATACACTTCTTGGATCTAGCTCACGCTAGGCAATAAACTCAACCATCCATCTACAACCCCTTTTCTAGTGTCTTTCTTATTTGAAGGTTATTCCTTCTAAGATAAATAGGAGTTCTTAGCATCATATGGATCATGCATGCATTTTTACCAGGTATTTCTTTAAACACCCCTTTTACTAGTTTCTTACTTGCTTTCAAATTAAGAAATGAATGAAAATTAAGAATTTTTTTTTGGCATGCCTAATGGGACATAACATCCCTTTTTTTCCTTTATTCTATGCCCATCCAACAAAGTCTGAAATTTATTTTAAGCTTAAAATAAATATTTTACATACATTGATTGCTTGATTGATTTAGTTCATCTAGTAACTTAAAAGCAAAGTAATTCATCGTAGCTTTCACTCTTATTATCACACACTTTTTCCAAACCACATAACCAATCAACACATAAAAAAAACTTGAGACAAGGCCCGACAAGGATTTCATCACCTAACGATAAACCTTACTCTTTCTCGACAATCCTACTTGGAGGTCATTACCAAGAGGATAACTAACTTAGCTCTTTGGTTAAGTATAAATTCTAAAATTTAGTATATCTTACCTAAGCATCAGACACCCTTATCATTGTGATGTGTAAAGTGAGGGGGTAATCCCAAATATCAAGCCACATACTAAAGATAAATATATATTTTCTTTCTTGAGCAATTAAACACAACCTGAAACCAACCTTAGATTTCCTCTTTAGTACTTGATCTATAAACCAAATTTCCTCTTCACACTTTCTAAGGCATAAGCCAAAAGTGATTTTAAAAGAACCCTAGGTTATTAAATGCACTTTAGTGTATGTTTTATTTCCTTGGTATCTTTTCTTTTGGATTACTTTGTGTTTGAGTTGTGAGTTTCATTATTTCTTTTCTATTCCACTCAGGGTCTTTACTAGACAATAGTTGAGGAATCAAAACAACCAACAACCACCTTCTTATTCTTCCTCCATGGAATATACCTCTGATACTGAGGGTTCCCCTCATTTTTATCCCCTCCTATTAGGCCTTTGATTATTGTTGAGGGTGATCCATATTTCATTTCCTTCCTTTATAACAACCCCATGGCTCTTCAACATTACCTTAACACCTTACCTAACCATACCTTTCTTGCTTTGGTTACTTGTATTGATCCACCTTATGGTATGGCTCCCCACCTTCTGGTGGGTGCCACATCAACCCAACCCATGCTCACCCAAGCCTCTTCTTCTTCCAATATCCCACCTGCTACCACTCCCCAATCTCCATCCAACATTCCAATTAGTAACCAAACACCTACTACCCCAACTAATACCTCCAACATTAGATCAACTTTACTTCTTATTACCTATACTCCTACTATGGGGGTATCTTCTACCCCTATTCGTACCATTCCCCTTATTTTGACCAACCCACCAACTTCTACCCCACGTTAGAGTTTGGTACTTTCCATACCTCAAACACTCCCACCTATTAGCACTACAGTTACCACCCATCAACAACCAACTAGCACTTCCATACCTACAACCCAATCTAAATCCATACCACCATCCAATAACCCAAACATACCTCTACACCAACCCATATCAACCCCCCAACAAGCACCTATGATGTCTTACCAATATGTTTCTAGTCCACAAGGATACATAGAACCTTCCACCCAACCATTTGTGTTAATCAACCCTTATGTGGTACCATCTCAATCTCTTATGACCACTTACCAATATGTGGCTTCTTCAACACCTTCTGCCACTTATCCATACATTGTTTCCACTCAATCTAAATAAAATTTACCTCCTAATTATGTAACTACCCAACCTCAAATAGACTTTTTCAAGATGTTAATGGATAAAATTACCAACATGGAATCATCTATCTCTAGGTCTTATAACCTTTTATCCTATAATAAAATCTATAATAAACCCATCCATCTATCCTTTCCTATCCATGCTTATCCTCCTCAATGGGAATTACCCAAGTTTTCCAAATTTCAAGGTAAGGAAGACTCCCAACAACTGATCTGGAGGTCAATGCAAAAAATTCCAATGGTATGTGGAACATATAAAATGGAGCTCATATGCTCCTTATGTAGTCAATCAAATTTTGAGTCAAATTGGTCAAAGTTGGTCAAACTATAGAAAATTACCATTATGGAATAAATTGAAAATAGTTCCACTATGAAGAGCTCATTGCAAAAAATTTGGCACAATTTACAGTTTGTAAAATGGATCTTGTATGTGAAAGTTATGATGCGTGGAAGATCATTTTGGGCTAGTAAAAAAAATTTGGGTTTTGGATGTTGACAAGTGGCAATCGACGAATGAATGACAAGTGACATATGGAGATTGGTCCACGTGGTGGTTTCTCAAACCACCACATGGTTTTACACCATTCATTATGATCTAATTTCTTATTTCATGCCAAATTCCCAAACCCTATTTCCGCATGACATACACACTCTCCATGTATATGTCATTATACCACATGTTTCATGCCACATTTCATTCAAACATTCCATGTGTTTTCCACATAATTCCCATGGTCCCCACACACTTTACATACACTTCCATGTAATTCATCCACAAAGTAAGGGGTCAAAGGTTAATGTGGCTAAATCCATGTTATAAGAGGTGAGGATAAGGCTTTATTAAGCCTTTTTACATGTTAAAGCCCAAATGTGGGATAATTGGATTTCAGTGCCACTAAAACTGATGGAATGGGATTCAAATCATGGAAGTTGGAATAAAAGGATAAGAACCCAACCATTATACGACATAGCTCAAACAATATAAATTGAGCTTGAAATTGTATTTGAATACAATGGAAAAGCCAGAAGCCATAGCAAAGACTAAGAGCTAGGGAGCTTGTGGAGCTTGTGGAGGGTGCTTGGGATAGAATTGGAAAAAAGTCCAAAAAGGGACTTATATTTTTTTCCCCAATGAACAACTTTATAGTTGTTCATTTTTCATTATGGAAATGTTTGTAAGTAAATTTTAAACATTTTTCCTAATTTATCAGTCGATATTGGACCTAGAGATGTAGGCCTTCGTGTCGAACTTTTTTATCAATTAGGTGTTGAATTTCTTGATTTATTTTGGTATATTATTGTTAAAATTTAATTTATAAGTCAAAATTTTTAAATTATTTCATAAAATTATTGTAGAATCAATTTTTTTATGCAAGTGTTATCTTGCTGAAGTTTATGGATCATGGTGGTATCAAAGTGGTTAGTGTGTTGGGCTAACCTTTATGTAAACATTGTTTTAAAATGTCAAGTTTGATATCAGAACTAAATTTTCAAGTGAATTTATGATTTTTTTATTTAACCAAAATTATTTATTGTAGAATAATGGATCCAATGCTAGCTTAGATTTAGTTGCCACTAAATTCCATTATCACTATGATAATGCAATTCCTTCAAGCCCAAGAGCAAAGTCAGTAAGTAACAAAGCAATGATAGGAGCAACAAATCAAGAGGCTCCAATAGAGCATTGATGCACTGAAAGTATACAATAAGAACATCGATAGAAGAAGAGGATGCATGGAGATTCAGAGACTTTTAGACATTGTTCCCATTGAGGTCATACTACCAAGAAATGTTGGTTACTACATCCCAGTCAGGCTCCATTATGGTTCAAGAAGTAGAATGAGTAGAGATGCAAAGCAAATGGGAAGACATCTGTCAAAAAAATTAAAAAGCCGTGTTCTCAAGCATCAATCAATAGATGAAGGATTCATCCAAGAGATGTTGCCAAGCTAGACTACAAAGGTACATTCTAGTTATAGCAGTGATTCTTTTAATTCATATATTCTTGATAGTCCTATTAATGAGAATGATGTTGGAAGTTTGAAATCAAATAATTATCTAATTATAAATGTATCTTCTGATGTACATACTAAAGATGAAAACAAATAAATCAACTCTTCTAGCTATATTGACAATGTTAGGGAAACTAAATGTACTAACCCTAAACATTCATCAAGTTTATGTGATGATACATTTGAAAAACACATGAAGGGAATAGGTTCTAACCTATTAGCTAAAATGGGATTTGAAGGAAAAGGCCTTGGTATTAATGGTCAAGGAATTATCCAACCTATCCAAGTGGAAAAGAGACCACTCCATGCAGGATTATGATGTGGAGGCAAAGGACAAATGTCTCAAGAAGCTAAGCTGGAGGATTACTCAAGCAACAAGCTAGAATATCCTAAAGAGCTAGAAGAACTCTTTGAAGACATTATAGTGACATTGGATGAAGAATATTTAAATGATTCATTAAGGTATGTAAAGAATAAATAATCAAATGTATTTTTTGATTATGCACAAGAGAGTCCTAAAAGGAATTTAAAGAAAATTGATGAAAATAAATTACCTAAGGAATAAATGAAGTTAGGATTGTACTTTAATGTTAAGGGAAAAATGTTGAAGGAAGATAAGAAGAATCATCCACAACCTTAAGTAAAGGTTGTAACTACATTTTCAGTTAAGCAAAATATAGAGCCTCCTAACACAGAATCCAATCAGGCAAAACCTGAGACAACATCAACAAGGGAGACGGTAGTCAATGAAAAGCTAACAATTTAGAGTTTGTCACCTTGGAAAGGTAAGAAAAACTTCTTTAAAAGAATAATTTCTAAGCATTATAAAATAGATGCTATTTTTGATGTAAACTATCAAAAGAATTTGATATCTAAAGATGTTGTAGAAGCCCAAGGTTTAAAAACTAAGCCACATTTCCAACCCTATTCTCTAAAGAAAATAGATGATGGTAATAATGCACATGTAAGAAAAACATGTAAATTAGGGTTTGTAATTACTACCAAATTTATAGATGAAGTTGAATTAGATGTGGTTCCACTTCAATTTAGTGGCATTATCCTAGGTAAACCATACTTGTCTCTAAGAAATGCAACTTTTTCCAAGAAGGAAAATCAATATAGAATTATAAAAGATGGGATAGAATATCTCATGTGAGCACATCGGTAGTAACTATTACAGGTAAATTATATCTTCAGTGTTATTTAAATCATCTATATTTTAGATAGGAACACTATAGGGTAACAAAAATATGCCATCATGAGAAGCATTAGAAACAACACAAAAAATAGGTTGTATGTTTTAATCTATGTAGAGTGTGCAAGCATGTATATTTGATTTATATTTGTAAGACCTAAATATAGGCATTGTTTATACATAAAATACCCAGTATGGGAAATGATTGTAATTATTATAGTGTTTGTCAAAGACCCAAGAAGGGAAATGTTTGTAAAAATGTGTTACTAGGTTAAACTATAAAAGGACAATTATAAAATGGTGATTGTTATAACACTAGATATCCTACAATATTTTCACAATTTTGATTCTGAAGACCTATCAAAGTACATCTATAACTAACTAAAATTTATAAGATCATTTAAGCTAGTTCCAAGAGCCAGAGCCATGTAAATATCCTCACATGGAGTACCAGGTCTAGTACTAGCTTTTTGAGGACAAAAAGCCTTCTTAATGGGGAGGATTGATCTAGAGGTCAACGCAAAAAAGGTCTTCAAGTATATCAAAACCTACACCATTATGTGAGCCCACTGAGACCTTTCCAATGGTATGTGGAATGTAGAAAATGGATCTCATATGCTCCTTGTGTAGCCGATCAAAGTTTGAGTCAAACTGGTCAAAGTAGGTCAAAGTTGGTCAAACTACAAAAAATGACCATTATGGAACAAATTTAAAATAGTTACACTATGAATATCTCATTGTGATATTTCCATCATAATTTATAGTTTACAAAATGGATCCTATATGTGAAAGTTATGATGCATGGAAAATCATTTCGAGCAAGTTAAAAAAATTGGGTTTTGGATGTCGACAAGTGGCAATTGATGAATAAATGACAAGTGTTGTATGGAGACTGGTCCACATGGTGGGTCCTCAAGCCACCATATGGATTTCCACCATTTTTATGATCTAATTTCATATTTCATGCCAAAGTCCCTCAAAATTCCCAGACCCTCTTTCCACATGACATACACACTCTCCATGTATATACCATTATACCACATGTTTCATGCCACATTTCATTCAAACATTCCATGTGTTTTCCACATAATTCCCACAGTCCCCACACACTTTACATATACTTCCATGTAATTCATCCACAAAGTAAGGGGTCAAAGGTCAATGTGGCTAAAGCCACGTTATAAGAGGTGAGGATAAGGCTTTATTAAGCCTTTTTACATGTTAAATCCCATCAAATGTGGGATAATTGGATTTCGATGCCACCAAAACCAATGGAATGGGATTTGAACTATGTAATTTGGGATAAAAGGATAAAAACCCAACTATTATACCATGGAGCTCAAACACTATAAATTGAGCTCAAAATTATATTTGAAGATAACGGAAAAGCCAGTAGCCATAACAAAGACTAAGAGCCAGGGAGCTTGTGGAGCTTGTAGAGGGTGCTCGGGATAGAATTGGGAAAAATTCCAAAAAGGGACTTATATTTTTTTTCCCAATGAACAACTTTTTAGTTGTTCATTTTTAATTATAGTTACATTTGTAAGTACTTTTTAAACATTTTTCCTAATTTATCGATCGATATTGGACCTAGAGATGTAGGAATTTGTGCTAAACTCTATTATCACTTGGGTGTTAAATTTCTTGATTTCTTATGGTAAATTGTTATTAAAATTTAATTTATAAGTCAATTTTTTTAATTATTTCATAAAATTACTGCAGAAGCAAAATTTAATTACTCAAGCGTAATATTACTTAAGTTTACAAATCAACAATATTTAAGAGCATTCCACCATTCTTGTTATTTGATTTCATATGATGATGCTCTCCTCCTTTGTACCTTCCCCATGTCTTTATCAGGACCAACCCTTGATTGGTATAGTGGTCTCACCACTCACTCCATCTTTTCCTTCTCTCAACTTGCCCAAATCTTTTTATAAGACTTCTCAGTAAACATATCTAAAAAGGTTTCTATTACTGACCTCTATTAGGTAATTTGATGATGAGTCAATTGCTAATTTCATAGCTATATGGAGAGGTCTCATCAACCAAATTTCTTTCTCTTTATCCCAACCTAAGTTGATTGAGATATTCTCTTGGGGTTATGCCAAACATATTGCCCCCACTCTTCAAGTTCAAACTTTTAGAACTTTTGATGACGTATTCACCATGACATGTAAACTTGAAAACTAAGCCATTGACAAAGGGAAATTAAAACTATGGAGCAAGAATTCTAGATTTAAATCTAATGATCTTCCCTCCACCAAAACCACTAACCAACCCAACCATCCCACTACTAAAACAAAAGTATCCATAAAATTAGTTATCCTATAAACTACCCCACCACCAACTATCAACCAACCCCATGAAACCAATTCCTCAAACCCTTCCTACCAACAAAAATAAAACCAAAACCAAGCTCCTCCAAAATTATATACCCCCATAGGGGAGTCTTATGATTTAGTTTTGGATAAATTTCTCAAATTTAACCTCATTCAACTTCCACCTATCAAACCACCCCAACAATTTGATGCTTCTCGCCCTGTGCCTATTAGTACAATGAGAATGACCATTATGCCTTTCATCAAGTTATTGGACATGACATTAATAGATGAAATACCTTCAAAAGGTTGGTCTAAAGCTTAATTGATAGTAGAAAACTTGAATTTGATAATCCAAATGTGCTTCCTAATTTGTCCCTTGACATCTTCCTCAAACATTTTTCCAATCATGCTCTTTATACCCATCACCATGACAAAAAACTAGAATCATCTCACTCTTATGAGGCACATACAATCAACGTTATTCTTGATGATCCCACTGTTAAGGAGACCATTACCTCAACCACTTCTTCCTCCATTTCACTCACAAAATTAGTGGACTCACCTTCCATTCCTTTGGATATCCAAACTAAGGAATCAACCACCCCTCTCTCTTCACTTATTAAGACCTTGGATTTATCTACTCTTTTTTGATGAAAACAATCAAAGGAGGTAACCTTTACTTTAACCATTTCTTCTTCTTCCACTCCACCCATTGAAGTGGTAGAATTTCCCTCTATTCCTTTAGACACCCAAATAAAGGAAGAAACCCTATCCATACCTTCACTTGAGGATACCATACCTACCTCCCTCATCATAGAACCATCCATTCCCTCTTTGGAAACCATCCCACAAGAGGAGATTACTTCATCCACCCAACCACAAATTTTGGAACCTTCCATCCAAAACAAGGATGGAGTAACCATTCCCTCTTCTCCACCTAGGGGCTTAATATTTGAAACCAATAACCAAGGAACCAAACCCATCTATAAGCCTTTTTCTAGACTAGTCCAGAGTATAGAGTTCACTACTCAACCCAACTTTGATAGAGAGACCTTTTGGAATCATTTTGGGCTCCCTTACCAAAACAAATCTGAATCCTCAACCTCACTTGAATCCACCCTTAAATCCATTATTACCTCTTCATCCACCTCTTCTTCCAAAACCATATGTGAACCATCCCAAATACATCCATCTAACATTTTCAAATCATCGTATGCCTCTCTCACCAAACCTATCAAGTATCTAGGAATCCTTCCCACACCTCACCAAACTCACCCCTCTTTGAATTTATACTTAACTCCATATAATCCACCAAATAAACCCCCAACAATACCAATTAAGAAGGTAAATTTGCCCAAACTTCAACCTCAAACTAGACCCATACCACCTCCTTCCCACTTTCCTTCTATCTTAGGACCCCATCCTTCTACCATCCCAATTACCTATTCTTCCTCTAGTAAACCATCCCCCTTTTCTTTACCTATGCCTACACCCATCAAACTATCTAGTTCTCCATCATTTTTAATGAACCTATCTAATTCTAATTTCCCACCTATATCTAACCCCTCATCATCCAAATCTTCCACTCTTAAATCATCTACCCTAAAATCAACCATAATTAAGCAAGGCCAACCCCAATCATCTATAAAAACCATTCCACCACCTATAACTTCTAAGGTGAAAATAAATTCTAAGAAGGCCCCCATCCCTATAACTATAAACCCATTAGCTCCAACACCTTTGAATGAATCTTATTCAACCATCCTACAAAGGTTTTTGCAAACTTCTTCCATTAGTTTACCACCTATCAAACCATTCTACCCTTCCAATACCAAACTCTCTTGGTTTAATGACAACTTGATATGTACATACCATAAGGAACTGAGACATGACATAGATAACTACAAATCTCTCTAAGCACTTATTCATAACCTATAAGATGAGGATGATCTATTATTAGATGAGCCTATCTTACCCCCATTACCAATCCAACCATCAACTCAACCTATCCAACATTTACCTACTCTCCTTGTCTCACCTAAGAATGAGGAGGAGGAACCAAAACAACCATCAAACTTGGAAAATCCCCCCATCCACACTATTCATATGGTTACCCAATCTTGGGCCCAATAAAAGGATAATGAAAAAGCCAAAGTGTCCATTCCATGGACATACCCTTCAACCCCTCAGCCCATCAACCAAAACTAAACACCTTTACCCTCACCATCATAACCATCAAAACCCAAAGTATCCATTTTAGGACCCTCTCCCTTTAACCCTTCTAAATCCATTCAGCATATCATGTTGAAATAACTTCACCAAACACTAGTGAAGATGAGCCTTTATGAACTAATCAACACCTCACCTCATCATTGTTAGGTCCTAATAGAGGATTTGAAATATATAGTGGTTTAACCAAATGATCCTTAACCTCTTGCACCCTTTGTTAGAGCCCTCCAACTTTTTGCCTTCATCACCTTTTAGGATTCTAAAATACCTCCCATTCATTTTAAGGATTTTGATCCTCCCCTCTTTATTACCATGTACATCAACAAAAACCACATCAAAATGGTAATGATTGTTGGAGGATCTATAATCAACATTATCTCCTCTTATGCTTATGACCAACTTCAACTACCCAAGAACATCATGTTAGAAAGCACACTAGTCCTTTGCTCCTTCAGTGATACCATGGCCACTACATTGGGGATAGTTGTCCTCCATATCCACTTGGGACATCATATCATTCCCAAACTAATTTATGTTATATAGGGTGAGTTACAATACAATGTGTTACTTATATGCCTTTAGATCCATGCCATGAGTTACATCCATTATACCTTACATCAATTTGTCAAATTTGAACACGAAGGTCAAGTTGTTACCACCAAAGCTGACCCTAGTCATTTTACCTCTTGAAATATGACATATCAACCTAGAAATGTTCTTATTACTCCCTCATCCACCTCACCATCAAATACTAACAACACTACCTCACCACCAACTAAAACCAATAACACTCCCACCTTTACCATTGATGAAGCTTCCACTAGCTCATCTATCCCTTCTTCCTAGATCCCCATAGAGGACCACTTAGAACCCACATTCTAACATCTCTCACTTGGGGAATATCAGCTTTTGGCCTTAGATTCTTTCCTTACTCCATAATAATATGTGAACCTCAAGCATGACCCTTCCTATGATCCTAATATCAGAATAATTGTCCCTTTTGGGCTCCCCAACCATCAAACAAATTTCATCTATGGGGGACTTGATCAACCACTTCCTGCTTCTACCAATACCTCATCTATTTGACCATTCACCTCTAACTTCTCTTATCTCAACAAACCAACCTTTTCCAAAGTTTACCTCTATAGGTGTGCTTGGAAGGGGTTTATCTTGGGCATTTATGAATAGGTACCCCATGAGTTACCCATAATCAAAACTCAAAAACCTCATGAGTTATTCAGCCTTGGGTTCATACCACTAGAAGAACCCACCCCACCAAAACCCATTGACACCATCGATAAGAATGTCCAACCTTCACCAACCCCATCTCCCTCAAAGATTGAAGACTTTGATATCATCCCATCTTACTTTTTTTTATCAATATCATTAGTTTGGCCCCCCTGACCTATCACAAGGATGACCAAAGTAAAACCCTTCCTCTCATCCATCCTAAAATGATAGAGTGAGATTCCCATATCATCAACACCATCTAATAGGATGAGGATTCCATTCTCACCTACCTCAGTATGGGGTATTCTTCTATCCATAAATCTCTTCCTCATAAGAACTAAACCATGTTGAATGAATCCACTATTGATGTCAACTTAGACACTTAAAATTACCCCCATATCATCAAAATTAGCCAATCATTAAATTCCATAGAATAATAAGATTACCCTTCTTTCCTTCATGACTTTAGCATATCATTTGCTTGGTCCTATCAAGATATGCCCAAAATTTACCCTTCTATTACCCTTCACAACATTATCACCCATCCTGAGGTTAAGTTGATGTAGTAAAAGATTTGTAGGATGCATCCTCACATAACCATTCTTGTCAAATAATAACTTTAGCATCTATTATCCATCAACTTCATTCATCCCATTGACTATCCATAATGAGTCTCTAACATAATTCTCATCACCAAACCCATAGGGAGACCCTCACCTCTGCATCAACTTTCATGACCTCAACCTCACTTACCTAAAAGATGAATTTATTTTGCCTAACATTGACCAAATTTTTGATCTTACAATTGGCCATGAAATGTTATCTCTCATGGATGGTTTCTTAGGATATAATTATATCTTGATTGCCCCTAACGATCAACATAAAACTTCCTTTATCACCCCATGGGGAACTTCTATTACAAGGTCATGCATTTTGGTATAAATAATGTTAGAGCAACATATCAATGTGCCATGACCTAAAATTTTAATGATCTCATCCATATAATTGTATAAGAATATGTGGACAATCTCCTTATGAAATCCAAACATTGCAAGGATCACCTAGTCATTCTTGTCAGGAAATCAGGGAACAACAAACATGCTCTGACTCCACTGGTTAGGATCTTGCTCCTCAGATAGAGCACAGTATGATTACCAAATATATAAGCAATAGAATATGCGGAAATAACCAGAAACACAAGTAACTAGAATTCACCAATAGCACAGAATATGAGAGACAATACACTATCTTGTATTAACACTAACAGAAAAGAATACATCAAAGAGCCGCCACACTCTTTCACCTTACAGAGATTTGCCACACCTCAAGTGTACAGTAATTCTTCTCACACACACTCTCCTACACAAAAACGGTCCCAACAACCAACTCACACACAGAATTGGTGTTCACCTCACCAACCAGTCAGTAATAACCCTGCCGGTACATCAAGCACTCTATAGCACTTCAAGCTGATCTCTCATGAACCTGCAACCTGCAATTCAAAGACCAAGCTTACATGTAGATCACACAATGAGCTTGCAACAACCTGCAACTCATAGATCTTACAACTAGAAGGAACTCTTCCTTTCTATCTCATGCGTTATACAATACATGCCAATAGGTCTATAAATAGATCCTTAACACAAACATTAACTAAGACTCTTAATTTAGACAATTGTCCTCACAGCCCAAGACTCTGACTGGTCTTGACATGCAAACTCATAGTTCACTTAACTAACTGTCCGTGAAACGAACACTTCGGGAACACACAGGCGACCGACGTCGGTCCCTGCTGGTCTGGTTCTGCCGACGTCGGCCGACTTCCTGCCGTCGCCGGTTGCCTTCTGCACTAGATCCTGCCGATGTCGGTCATGCTGCCGACGCCGGTTCCTGTAGAACTCAGCAACCATTATTCCTCAGTTTGCAAAGGTTGAAGCTTTTAGCTCCACACCCTAACAATCTCCCACTTGGAGATAAACAGCTGCAACCTGTACCTGTACCTGTACACCGTCTAGTTTGTTTCCTTGGCTTTGTATCCCTCCTCAAGATCACTCTTGAAGACCAACCACCACAAAATCCGTGATGCAAAATCTGTCATCCAAATTACCTGCCACATCCGTATCTACAACCATGTAGAAAAAGAACTTGACCCTGCATAACGTGTGCACCTGCTGCTGGTCCCACTGAACTGCCCTTCAGTATTACTCTCCCGGATTGACTCCAAACTTGTGACAACTCCCACTGCTTGGGAAAACTCAGGTTTAGTACATACCATGCACTCAACCTCACTATGTGAATCAAGACACCTGTTCTATGAGCTGTCTAACCATCGGTGTGCTAACCGGCTTCACACAATCATCCTGAAACAAAGTCAACAAGACCTCCATGTCTCTAGATCACACTCATGCCAAAGAATCTTGCTGCTCCCAGATTCTCCATGACAAACACCTGAACTAGCTTTACCTTTAGTTCAGAAATACCTGTATATGTAACCCTGCAACAAGCACATCATACAGAAAATAGAATAGTGTAGCTAATACTATCCAACCTGGTAAAGAGAAACACAATGATCAAACCTCCATTGCCCTGCAGCTAATACAAGATCATATACCCTGATCTTCCATCTCATGTATCCATTTCCGCTCTTCTTCATCCTCAACATCCATTCGTCTCTCAGTGCTTACTTCCAGCTGGCAACACTACCCAAAACACCTGTTTGGTTCTCCTCCAAGGAATCACATCCTCATCCATGCCTAGCTCCCACTGTTTCCTGGGTCTACCTGTTCTGCTTCTTCAACAACTTCCTGGTCCTATGCCATAAGTGAGCAACAGGTAGTGTAAAGAAGGGAAATGACGAATTTAAGAACTTACTTACACCTTCAGTCCTCCAAATGGGCGCTTGAGACTCCATGACAACTAGCTGTCCACCCAAAATTCGTCTCAGTAACCGATGCCGGTCACATCTCAGTCTACAGCCGACCGATGTCGGTTCCCTGCGACTGCCTTTCTGCCGACGTCGTTTTCCCCTGGCCGACGCCGGTCTCTGTCTGCCCCGAGTCACCGACGTCGGGCTGCACATAGCCGACGTCGGTCCCTGTCTGGACGCCGACGCCGGTTTTCCTGCCGACGTTGGTCTCTGTGTTTTTCTTGTGAGACCTGACTTTTTCCCGCGAGCTCTTTTTGGATCAAAACCTTGTCCAAATCACCTTTGCTTTGCTCAGAATTCCTCTGCACCTTATGCTGAACTCTGTCCGTCACTTTCTCCTTGAAAACCAAGGCTTTCCCGTTCTTGTCACTAACATCGGATTCCTCAAGAAACCTTACTTTCTTCTTCTGCATACAGGAACCACGATCCATGCCTTCCAAATCCGAAAGCATATTCTTTGACTCAAGAACCAGCATCTCCTTCTTATCTATGTGACCAAGCCTATCAAGCCACATCTCTGAATCTACAGCTGAAGTAGATAACCCAGAAAGAGAATCAGTAAAACAAGTAGATAGATAAAGCGTACCTACTTTCTTACCTCTAGCTATAACAAGTGTACCCTTGGTAACCTTCCAAGAGTCCGCTGAGAGAGTTACTGTGCAACCCTCTTCACCCAAGCTTCTAATAGAAATCAGATTCCGCTTCAGAACTGGGACATGCATGACCTCCTTTAACACCCATGTGTCACCTGTCTACAATTTCAGCTTCACTTTGCCTTTGCCAACAACCTGACAAGGCTTACCATCTCCTACACAAATTTCTCCAAAGTCTCCCTGGACATACTCATGAAAAAATTCTCTATGTGGAGATGCATGAAAAGAGGCACCAGAATCTAATACCCAAGATTCTACTTTATCCAAAGAACATACCAGAGCATCCTGTGCAACGTAGCCTGCAACATCTGCTTCTTCTTCATGTTCTTCATGATGATCTTCACCCGATCTGCAATCTCTTTTTAAGTGCCCTTGCTTTCCACATTTCCAGCAGGTTATTCTGCCATACCTGGACTTGGATCTCTTGCCTGTCTTCGACCTTGATCTCCCACGCTCTGTCCTCTCTCTTGGCCTTCCTCTTCCTTCAACACTCAAAGCATTTCCGGATAATTCACCTGTGCTTTTCCTGCGTATCTCTTCATTCAAGATTACACTCACAACATCATCCACTTTTAAGACTTTTGAAGGAGACACAATATTAGAAACTGCCATTACCAAACCTTCCCAACTTTCAGGTAATGAACACAAGATTAGGAGAGCTCTAAGTTCATCATCAAATACAATATTCACTGAACTTAACTGGTTTACTAAACCATGGAAATCACTAAGATGGCTATGAATAGATCCACCTTCCAACATTTGCAAATTAAATAAACGCTTCATAAGAAATACCTTGTTTGAAGCCGAGGGTTTTTCATATAAATTTGCCAAAGATTTCATCAACTCCACCGTTGTCTTACACTGTGATAAGCTGGAAATCACAGTTGAATCAAGACTCAATCTAACAGATCCCAGAGCCTTCCGATCAAGAACCTCCCATTCTTCATCTTTCATATCCAGGGGTTTGTTAGCAACCCCACCCAACGGTAAGTACAAATCTTTCTGATACAGATAGTCCTCAATCTGCATCCTCCATAATTGGTAGTTCTTGCCATTGAACTTGTCCATTCGTAGTTGACTGCTTTCTGACATTGCTCAACTCCCACTCAAACAGAAACCTTGTGAGTAACCTGTAATCAAAACACACTACCCAGATCTACACCAATCTGTTAGTATCCCAACCAAAATCTCTGATACCAATTGTTGGTATCAAGCTCAAGAACCTACAACCAAGGCTCTGATACCACTTGTCAGGAAATCAGGGAACAACAAACATGCTCTGACTCCACTGGTTAGGATCTTGCTCCTCAGATAGAGCACAGTATGATTACCAAATATATAAGCAATAGAATATGCGGAAATAACCAGAAACACAAGTAACTAGAATTCACCAATAGCACAGAATATGAGAGACAATACACTATCTTGTATTAACACTAACAGAAAAGAATACATCAAAGAGCCGCCACACTCTTTCACCTTACAGAGATTTGCCACACCTCAAGTGTACAGTAATTCTTCTCACACACACTCTCCTACACAAAAACGGTCCCAACAACCAACTCACACACAGAATTGGTGTTCACCTCACCAACTAGTCAGTAATAACCCTGCCGGTACATCAAGCACTCTATAGCACTTCAAGCTGATCTCTCATGAACCTGCAACCTGTAATTTAAAGACCAAGCTTACATGTAGATCACACAATGAGCTTGCAACAACCTGCAACTCATAGATCTTACAACTAGAAGGAACTCTTCCTTTATATCTCATGCGTTATACAATACATGCCAATAGGTCTATAAATAGATCCTTAACACAAACATTAACTAAGACTCTTAATTTAGACAATTGTCCTCGCAGCCCAAGACTCTGACTGGTCTTGACATGCAAACTCATAGTTCACTTAACTAACTGTCCGTGAAACGAACACTTCGGGAACACACAGGCGACCGACGTCGGTCCCTGCTGGTTTGGTTCTGCCGACGTCGGCCGACTTCCTGCCGTCGCCGGTTGCCTTCTGCACTGGATCCTGCCGATGTCGGTCATGCTGCCGACGCCGGTTCCTGTAGAACTCAGCAACCATTATTCCTCAGTTTGTAAAGGTTGAAGCTTTTAGCTCCACACCCTAACAATTCTCACAATAATCTTTGACTGACTGATCCATTATCATGTCAGGTTTAGACCCAAGAAATGTATTTTTGGGGTATTATTGATAAATCTTCTTAGATTTATTATCTATTTTTAAGGAATTTAAATATACCCCACCAAAGTTAGATCGATCTTGGAGATGCATCCTCCTACTAACCTTAAGCAACTCCGCATCCTAAAGGGGAACCTCTAATCCATTCATCGCTTCATCTCCTAGTTATTAGATAAATGTCAAGCCTTTCACCATATCATAAAAAAAGACACCTCTTTTAAGTGAACCAAGGACTATCAACAAGACTTTGATTCAATCAAGGAATACCTTCTCTCTCCACCTATCCTCATCCCTCCTAGAGAAGACCAACCCTTCTACCTTTATATATCCACCATGGACCATTCCTTAGGGGTAATGCTCACTCATTGTGATGAAAAAAACAAAGAGAAAGCTATCTAATACATTAGATACACACTTATAAAATATGAGACTTGGTATACTCATCATAAAAAACTTTGCCTCAACTTAGCCTTTGTGGCCTCTAAACTTTGTCACTAATTTCTTAATCATAAAACTTATGTCATCACTAACACTGACCCACTCAAGTACATGCACTCTAAACCATACCAAAAATAGAGTATGGACAAGTGGATCATACTCCTAGCTAAGTTTGATCTTGAGTTCCTTTAGTATAAGTCAATTAAAGGGAAAGTCATTGCAAACCAATTATCTAAAGCTCCTCTACCAGACAATCAATTACTTCCTCTTGATTTCACATATGAGTCCATCATAACTCCTTCTTAGGTGGAACCCACTTACCAAATTACCATGTTTTTTGACTACTCAAAGTGCCAACATGGTGGGGGTGTTATATTTATTCTCATTCCCCTTAATGGTGAACCTCTTCCACTTTCCTTTAAACTTGACTTTGAATGCACCAATAATATGGCTGAGTATAAAGCCTTGGTCATAGGTCTCCAAAATACTCTAACCCTAGGGGTCAAGACAATTAGTGTCTTTGGAAACTCCTAAATAGTCATCAACCAGGTCAAAGAATCTTATCAATGTAAAAATGATGTCTTATTGAAGTATAAACAACTCATATATGTACTCATAGAATCATTCAATCATTACCTTATCTAGTTAGTTCTTAGATCTACCAACAAGTTTAGGGACATGATGGATTCCATTTCTTCCCAAATTTCATCCCAACCTATTGAATCTAAACTATTTGTCACCATCCATAATTTTATCACACCCTCATATATCAGTTCTGATCTTCTCACCATTTATAGTGTGGAAGCATCTCCTTCTAATATTTGGTACAACCAAAATTTTAACTACCTTAACCTCGACATTGTTCCTCCCAATATCTTGAGGAATTCCTAAGGAGCCTTTATTTATAGTACCTCTCATTACACCATAATAGGAATAATCCATTATAAACATGGCATTGATGGCCTCTTTCTCTGTTATTTGCATAGTCATGAAGCTTCCCATGCTATCAAGGAAACACATGACAAAATATATGGGGGACACTTTAGTGGTCTAGATTTTTCTAAACATATCCTTTGCCTTGGATACTATTGGCCCACCCTCAATTAGGATTGTTATGATTATGTAAATAAGTGTGTCAAATGTCAAAAACATGTTAATTTACATCACGTGTTGACTCATGGGCTTCGAGTATCCAAAGACTATTAGATCTTCTCACAATGGGGTCTAGATCTTATTGGGGAAATCAATATTCATTATTCACAATGACACAAATCTATCATTACTACTACTGAATATTTCACCAAGTGGGTAGAAGCCATTCCTCTTATTTCAACCAAAGCTAAAAATATTATCAATTTCATCAATCACCATATCATCTGCCACTTTGGTGTTCCCCATAAGATCATCACTGATAATGTAAAATATTTTAAAAATAATATATTCCAAGGTCTTTGCAATGCTTTTGGCACCAAGTTAAGCTTTTCCTCACCTTACCATCCAAAAAAAATGGATAGGTAGAAGCCTCTAACAAAATCCTTAACAAAATGTTAACCAAAGTAGTAAGTGCTTCAGGTCAGGATTGACACTTGCGCATCCCTTTCACTTTATGGGCATATTACACTAGCATTCAAACCTCTACGGGTGTTACCCCTTTCTCTCTCATCTTTGGAGTAGAGGTAGTCTTGCCTCTTGAATTCTATATTCCTTCTCTTTGCATATCTTTACATGAGATCTTTTTTGAGAGTGATTATCATCAAGAACATCTCACACATATTGAACTACTTGACGAATATTACTTTGAAAAACTTAACCATATTTGTGTTTATCAAGAATGAATAAAGAGAACATACAATAAACATTTTAAAGAGTGCTAATTCAATATCAAAAACCTCATCCTTAAATAAAACCAACATGTAACTAATATTGAGAATAGCAAAAGAGATAAGTTTGCTTTCAATTGGATTAGACCCTACATCATAATCCATAAGTATGGATCAAAAGCTTATCATTTGTCTTCTCTCAATGGAAAACTAGAAATTGAGCCTCTCAATTCTTCACATCTACATCCTTTCTATTGTTAAAATAGGATTGCATTCACCTTTGTGTCTATCTTAAGATCATCCCTTGGTTTATGAGATTTTCACTTCCCTTCATCTACTTATCCCTATTCCTCTTGGAGATAATTGATTACCACATAGGACCATGTGATTATCCATCATAGTTATAGCCTAATTCTAAGCATGGATACCATGACTCTACCCATGGCATGTTTCTCATAGATACTTTTCATCTCTAATAAGATGGAATCCCATGATCAATTCTCTCTGAAACTAATTTCCCTCATCTATCATTAACCTTTTGTACTAAAAGTCTTGCCCCCATAAAGATAGACCTTTAATACTAAATATACTTTTCCATGTCTAACCCTAACATTAAAAATCAAATTGGGATACCAAAATATCACTTGGGTCTATATCTCTAACATTGCAAACTACTCCCTTGAAGGATAGCTGCCCAAGAACTAAACTGCTTAAAAATAGACTGCTCCCTTGAAGGATAGCTACAAAAATTCTAACTTTAGACCACTCCCTTGAAGGATGGATAAGTTAGGTTTTTCAAAATAATTATTTCAATCTTCTTGTATTGATCAACTTCATCAACCTATCAAAACAATAAAAGCAACAAATAAACCTATGCCCAAATCAAATCAAGTAATGCATAATCAACTCTTATCTATGAAATTCATGGACTTTCTACATCAATAAATATACAAATTATATTAAGGCATGGACTTGTCTATTATATTTATTTGGTCATGAATAGAAGGGGAATTTTCACCCACATGAGGTTACCATATTACCCATTTCCCATTCAAACATCTACCTATCACCTACTTTCCCTTTATACCCTCTCTAAAATCAATGGACTATGAGCTCACTTGACACAAAGTGATCAAGATACCTTATTTTTAAATCAAAGCATGCTCATGCAAAGCATTTAATAGGCTTATTTTCATTAACTTGCATCCAACTTTGATTTCATTAGGCCCTTGTCACTGAACACATCCTACCTTTTCTTACCCTATATTCATTAGTTTAGGTGGACATATGTCTCATGATTTTTCTATCTTTTTTGCATTTCATGTGTTATCTACACTTAATTTATGTGATTTCATTATGTCCACATGTCATATCCAAACATTTAAAACATCATTCTCATTACATAATCCATATACATAATGACATTATGAACCATGGCCATAAACCATATCCTATTCATACACAAAATGTCAAAACCATAAAACAGTCACAATCACATCATAACATCATTATCATCAGAAAAATAATCATTTATCACAACATAAATATTATAAAACACATCATATCCTAAACATCATCAATAACCATGCTTAAATCATCTATCACATGGCCTATAAACCACATCATCATATACAATTATTTCCTATAAACCACATCATCATATGAAATTCTATTTGTGAACCACAAATATGATCATATAAACAAAATCAACACATCCATCAAATGTCTATGATCATATCTATAAATACACACATCATCAACTATGTATAAACCAATCATCACCTAAACTAAACATATATATTCATCATAAGATCAGACATTTCATAACAATCATGTTTCAATTCCTTAAACACATCATCATATAACATAATTAAATTATCTAACATATCCATCAATATACCATACCTACAACATCTATAAACATCATCAATAATCATGACTAAACACAATAAACATATATATCATAAACATAATCAACATTTGCATAACCATACCCACATCATAAACATAATCAACATCTATATCCTCATAAACATAATCAAACATCTATATAATCATGAACATCATGAACATAATCAACATCTATATAATCATAAACATCATGAAGATAATCCTCATATATATACCTATAATCATCATATACATCATAATGAAAATCATACATGTCAATGAAGTATACATCATAATACAATAAATACATGGAATAATGTATCAATCTCTCTCTCATATACATCTTGCATCATTGACATGCAGGTCGGTATCAAAATAAAAATCATATACATCATATAATCTCCTATATCAAGTCTTTGAGACCCCACTACTACTAGCCCCATCTAAAATTGTACCTACACTACCATCTAGTGGTGGTCCCCCTAATATGCCTACCTGACCCACTATAGAGTCCCACTATCCCAGAGTAGCTATATATGGATCACCTACCAAACTAGCCCTATACTCTCGATACCTCATCTCCAATGGCAACTATGCCAACACTATCACCTTGTAATATATCAACTCCATAATGGTGGATAAGTATCATGTCCTCAAAACTATATCATGTGGTCCTCATTTTGCTATTATGGCTGCGCTTTCCCTCTATCTCAAGGAATTTCTCTCTTGAGTCACTAACCCAAGAGAGATCCTTGCCTGATCTTGCTCTCCAATCAATGTCACCATCTGACCCTATAAATTAATAATCTAGCCCTATAAAGTGGCCACTTATCCCTATAATCCAATAATTTAGGCCTATCTTACTACAAGTGTTATTTATGCCTGCCCATCTAGGCTACCACCCTGTACTAGTGCCCTAGTGGGATCCACATCCATGCGCTGTTTCCCCCTATCACCCACCACCAAACCCTATAAAGTGTCTCTAAACCAATCTATGTCCCTCACACCACCACCTTCCCCTATCAACACATAATCCCCTCTTCATCTCATGAAACCCACTCTGTAGCATATTGGCACATAACCATCTCATGGTAGCCCTAAAGGTCTCAAAACTCATATATACTCATATGCCTAATAATGGAGCATGAACCTAATGCTGATCCCATACTACTTATGTGCTCAAAAGGCCTAGATATCATTATATATATACACTAATACCATGGGGCCCCAAGCAAACATAGTCCTCCCCAACAACATCTCCACTAGTACTCCCAAAAGTAGACAAGGAAACTGGCTATTTATTGAATCTAGCACCATGAAGCAAGACACCCCCATCATCATAGTCAATAAACATCGATCCTCAAGAACCCTCTGGTATAGTAGCCTGTATAAAACACCACCTGCATGATATCTAGCTTAGACCCACTCCAATCCATATATTAGATCCATGAAGTAGTCTCTCTCCTCGCTCTCTATGTGATAAATTAGCTCTCCCCAAATGGGTATTCATGTGATCCACTAAATATCCTCTAGGAGGATAGTCATCTCTCATGTCGATAGTACAAATGTGTTCATGGCTGGATCCCATCTCTCAATGAGAGCCATGATCATCATCGTAACCCATGATATGTGATGGTAATGTCTCATGGCCCCTTGGCCAACCTCCTCTATATGCCTCCACTCATCATTCATCATCCCATCACAAACTATTGTGAAGATCTTGGGGACCTCATCCCTCATCTAAATTTGCTCATAGGCTTACAAAACCACAATATTAGCATCCCTGCTTAGACCTACAAATCAACCTACACCTTCCCTTCTTGTAATCTATTACAATCAACCCCATTACATCTATCATATTTACCCTTAGTAGTCAAACAAACCTATACCTCTATCCAACACCACTCCTAACACATCACTTTAAATACCTAGATGTTTCTATTTAGATAAACTCTACCCACCAACCCTTCATCCTATCTAAACCTTTTTCACTACCACTATAAAACATATTTTCAAGTGTTTACCCACTTTAATACCTTTTACAAACTTTCAACACTTTTTTCGGCTTACCCTTTATCCCACTTTATAACACTATAGAACCTTCAACCAATTTAACACTTTCCAAAACAAACTTTGAAACATTCACATTTTACACTTTACACACTTTCCCAAACTTTACCAAACCATCTAACCCATTTCCAAACATTTTACTACTTAACAAATATATTTACACATACATTTCAAACATTTTAAAAATTTACCAACTAAAATGCTTTCAACTACTTTCAAACTATAACCACCTTCTCATATTTACCATAATTATTAAACACTTTAAAATAAACCAACTCTAATAGTTTTCAAAAAATCATAACCTTAAATAAATTCATCAATTTTACCCTTTTACAACCATTTACAAACAAAAACTATAAACACACTTTAACTTTTAAAAATACTTAAACTATCAAACCTTTCACAACTTTAAAACAACTTACAACCTTTTCCCCACACACTACGCAAACCCTTCGACCACTGATGGTTCATTAAACCTTCAATGGTCCATTAGGTCCCTTTTTTACTTAGGGTTCAACCATAAACAATCGAGTCAAACTATCGACAGTCACTATGTGTGACCACCGATGGTGCAACCCTCAAACTTGTGAGCCCCCAAAACCTCTACAAAACACCCCAATTTCAACATTAACCTACCTAGACCTATTCTACACCCTAATTTAAACCCAACACACCCTTCACCTATAAATTTCCCCCATTAATTTTCCCAAATTCAATAAACCCTATAACTAGGGCATAATTTCCCCAAAACCCTACCTAAAACCATTACCACACCCTAACCCTATCAAATTCAACTTTGAAATCAACTACATTACACTACTTATCAAATTCAAAACACACCCTACCTCATTCCAAGATCAATAACATGGTTGGAGCCCCCATCCCACCACTCAGCCATGCCCTCATCCACCCTCCATCAAATCACCACTTGATCAACCCCACACACATAATCAACCACTCAAAATTTTCCACCTTAGAACACTCAATGCCAAATGAAAAAACACATAAAATCAAGAGTACCAATCGCTAAGGTCATAAAGTCAAATGATAAAAATGATTTTCAATCTTTACCTTTTGTATCTAAACTTTTAGGGTTTTTCCTAATTGTCAATGGTTAGGGTAATCATCGATAGTCAACTTAGGGAAACCCCTAACCATCAATGGTCAAGGTCCCCCAAATTTTTATAAATCACCCCACTTAGGTACTAAACTTTTGGGAAATCACCTAATCCCTACCTCAACTAGACCTATCACTTTTAGATATTATCCTTCTCTAACCACTCATTTGACCATGTCCATCTCAACATTGGTCATTTTTGACCTGAGTTATTTGCATATTTTATGATGACCTTACATTGGTCATTTTGACTACACCAACCAACTTTACCATATTGAAATTTTACAAATTCACACCACCTCATGCATAACCTGACCATTTCTATTTTTCATGGAATCACTTCCTACCCTAGATAACTACAACAAACATCAACCCTATGTAATGGCCTTAATAGGAATGACCTTATTATCTATGACCAATGCTATAGATCAATTACCCCTATCATTAGTCCCTCTAAAACCAACCTTATTTTTACCAATAGTGGCAACTTTAGTATTTTACATGATATTGACTATCACACTTAGTCACATTTTGTGCACTTGTTTACATTTAAAATAATCAACCCTTTTATGTCACCCACATCTTGACTCACCATTTACCATTTATCAAACCTCGACCTAATTTTGGTTTCACCTCATCAACTCCCATTTTGAGGGGGAACAACTCCTCCTATGCTCAGGGCAATTAGACCTTGACCAATAATCTATATTTATTCCATAACTTATTGATTCAAAGCTACATAACAAAAAGGGGAAAAATGTAGACACTCAAAAATTTCATAACAATTTTAGATGTCAAACCGCCTTGGACCCTCATCTGACCTTGCATCTAGTTGACTGGCTAGTTAACTAGACTCGTCTACTAACTTGAACCTACCAAATCACTAATGTAATACCCTAACTTAACCCTTTAAATCACCCCTTTCTTGAGCATTTTATTCTAGACACTTGACTATTGATGGTCATCCTAACCATCGACAGTTAGCATGATCATCGATGGTCAGGTCATCAAACCTACTTTAAATCTATTTTCTAGCTATGTACGAGATAAGCATGGCACAATTAGAAAATTCAAATTTTTAATGCCAACCAGCTTTGAAGTATCATAAATAGAAAATTTATCCTCTTATATAATTAACAACTTCCTTCTACACAATTAACAACTTCATCTTATAAAAGTAGAAAAGTAGGAAGTGAAAGGGATCCAAAAATCCACAAATCTATGTCTAGGCTATCAAATATTACTGCACATGTATCTAGCATCCCTTCAATAAACAAGTAGTAGCAATAGAGACTCAAATATCTATCTAAATCACTTTTGAAGGCCAAAGTACTGTCACTCTAGCCAATTTGTTTTAACTATCTAACACAATGTAGGTAACTTGGTACTAGTTTCTTCATTTCATTTCAAAATACCCTGACCTAATCAAACTCATCTTCAAACCTTCTATTTTTTACCAAACCCATATTCTAACTCTCACCTGACAATCTACCTAATTTACAATTCCCTTTCTAAACATTTTAAGAGTTACATAGGTAACCGTTGATGGTTAGCACAACCATTGATGATTACCTCAACCATTGACGATCACCCAACCACTAACAGTCATTGTCAACCACTGACAGTTCACCCAACCACTGATGGTCATTATGGTAGAGAATAACAAGTTATTTTTAGTCCCCCTACCTCAACCAAACCCTAATTTCTATGTTCCTACCTATTCATAAAGACTTCTCTGATTTTCTAAACCTGACCCCAACTATCCTAGCACAAGTATTGGCCTAATTTTATTACATTTAGTCATTTTCATTGAATAAGAATTTAATTTTTCTCTTTTTGTATGCATTTAATTTCATTTTATTGAATACAAGTGTTTCTTTATTTTAATCAATATCAACTTAATTGTTATAAATAGTGGATTGACTACCTCCTAACAAGCATATGCTTCTTATATCTATCTCATGCTAGGTAGTCCACCAAATCATCCATCTAATAACCCTTTTTCTAGTGTCTTTCTTATCTATAGGTTACTCCTTCCAAGCTAAAGAGGAGTTCTCACTATCATCTGGATCACATGTGTACTTTTACTAGGTATTTATTTACACACCCATTTTACTAGATTCTTACTTGCTTCCAAATTAACAAATGAATGAAAATTAAGAGAAATAGTATATACCATTACATGACAAAATTTATGGGAATCAGTTTTAAGCCACATGCTTTAGGTGAACATGTGAGACCATTTCTTGTGTGATAAGCTAACATGCTATCTAGTTAGACTTCTTATCCTCTTTACACATGTGACCAACAAAATTCACATTAAGCTAAAGGAAATTAAACCAACCAGAACACAAGAAATAAAGTCACCTATGACCTCATAGTATTTAATAGGTTGAATGATGTTGGGGTATTCCAAATTTTCCACTTGACTTATTTTGGGAAGCCTATGGAGGTAGTGATACTTTTGGTCTTGTACATCCATGAGGATTATTTATACTTTTAAAGGCACATGATTTGAATCACTACCCAATGGATTAGTAAGGTAATAGGGTTACAATTTTTATACATTGACTTTAATCTAGATTTGGAAGACCATGAGGTAGTGGAGAAGGCAAAAACAATGCTAAAGTATAAAAGGGAGGGCCACACAATGTACATCTTTAGCCTCTAGGATCCTACCATTCGAGTAGCTTCATACTTGGCAATGACCAAGCTTGGGGGTAGGGACAAACGGAAAGAGGTTGACATGACACACCTCTATGTGGTGAACCAAATGTCCAAGGTGAAAAAAGTAGAATTATGACCTGTATATCACTAATAAGATTATGAATGATACTAAGAAGGCCCATCACCTTCTAAATCATAAATTTCCATAGGGTTAGATTCTTATTTTTCTATTATTTGATGTGATTAGCATTCAAAAATACACTAGGAAAGAGCTAAAGTGGGTGTACTCACTAGAGAATAAGTCTCATGTAGAATGGTTTCAATAATTCACCTATCTAGGCACCATCTACCCTTCCCACAAAATGAAAATAAAGGGATGGTTTGAAGGGATAAATGAAACATTCAAGACTAAATGGTGTGTCCCTAAAGATTTGCCTACATAGATGGGAACTCAAGCCCAATTTGTTGTGATGAAACATTATTCACTCACATGCATATGGATAGAGCCCACAAATGACTTGTCTGGATGGATAAAGATGCCATATGATTTTACTACCAAGTACTTAAAAATTATTGTGAATTACATTATTGATGTATGTAAGGTACACATTATCATTGATAAAATTGATGATGAAACTCACACTCTTGAGTAGATTGATCCAGATGTTGAGATCCTTGAGTATGATCCAAATAAGGGAAAGGGACCTATTGAAGAATTAGAGTAACAATAAATAACTAAGGGTGATAACCTCTCATTTCAAGGCTATTTCTAACAAAAGGTCCTCAAAGAAGAATTGCATATGTGGGAGTATTTCCTTGAAGAGGACTCTTTCAATCAGACTTGGTATGATCTCTCTTTTTATATGGAGTTTTTAATGAGGAAAATCATTTTAAGCTTCCATCAACTAGTAAGGATTTAGCATCAAATGGGTTGGATCTTCCTAAATCATTTTTGGTGGATCCCCCACAAAGTTCATTAACCCAAGCAGGGGTGACCCTCATTATGTTGGCTCTCATAGTTAAAAATAAAAATAATCTATAGGGTTATGATGTTAGCCAACTCTAGTTAAAGTAATGAGAGGTTATTTACCTATACCACCATGAATGTGATTAAATATTATAGCTTGGATAGGAATTAGATGAGCAAAAAAATTGATAGGAAGTGTAAATGGTGTCTCGAGTGAAGACTATAACACTCTACAAGTCAATTTTGAAATAAGAGCCTGTACTTGATGATGGGGTACCCCTTACATGAAAACCTATTGATAAGCTAGATACCCTAGTGAATATTTTGTTACAAAAATGTAAAGACCAAGTGAACCCCCAACATGAGCAGAGATGGGTTATGGATTAGTTTGTGTAATACATAGAAGTGTGTAAGATATTTTTTGACCAAGTGGCTACCATAGTTCCCATAGTTGATGGGGTTTTTGTCATGTTTTCATGACCCACTAAAGTTTTGGAAGCTAGGCTTTAGTAAATAGAACACTAGTGTTAGCAATTGGTCAAGAATGCATTAACAATAAAGGATATAGTGCAACACACCAAACCATTGTAGGATATGGAGGCACTCTAAAATAAGATTAACACTCATTACCAAGAGATCAATACAAATTTTATGTCACTCCAATGATAGGTTTTGATAAAGGTTGGATCACTTGAGGATGTCTAAAAGGATGCTACTAAACCACTTGAGCTTTTGAAAACTCAAGCAGGTGATTTTTTGAAGAAACTTGAGGAGATAAAATGATTAAAGGGAAAAGTTTAAGAAATTTCCTCTAACCTATAGACTACCTTAAACCATGGGGAGGAGGTCAAGTTCCAAGTCAAGCATATAAGACCTAAATTTTTGGTATCTGAGGGACTTGAGGATGGCACATAGTCTAGGATGGAGTATTGACTTCATGTGAATTGATGTTGGACCCTCAATTTAGTATCAATTTATTCTAAGTTCTTTTTGGAAGATGGTGTAAGAGAGATGGGCATAAAACTAAACCTAGGTGTGAAAGTAATCTAAGGCATATAAGGCCTTGACATGGAAGAAACAATTAAACAATAACAAGGATAAAAAAAGGGAGGAACCAAGGATGTAAGACTCAATAAATTGGTGTATAACTTGGACAAGGGCACAAAAGGTGGAAATGGTTCACATGAGCAATAAAGGAGAATAGTCAAGCATAGATCTAGCATCGACCCATAAAAAGATATGTGCATAACATCAAATATCTAGAATAAACTAGGTATATAAGGGAAATTAGACCTCAATCAATAGGAATTCATTGTAACAACTTCCCATGACTCATTATTGTTAATGGTCATTATCAAGTCATCATTATTGATATTAATACCATAACATAATGTTCTAGGTAGAACCATGTATAAATACACCCTAGTTTTACTTAAAAGATTGGTGGATGTTGTTATTGTTGAGATAATGGTAATCTTGTAATTTTAATCTTGAGCTTATTCATTTTTTTGATGTGCATGAATACCAATGTATGGTGATCATTGATATATAATACGATAGAATACTTACGTTGTTTAAATACTTATAAACTTATTTTGGAACTAATGGTACTACCACTCTTTTTTCTTGATTTGCACCTATCTCTTTATTGTAATGAATAGCTTAAGTATGGAATGAGAAGATGTTATAATTAGCTTTACCATGATATCTTAGTTAAAACTAAGTGCCCATTCAAGAAACTTGGTATAGATATCCAATGTATACACCATCATGTGATAGAATCAAAAGGAACTAGTCTTAAGCCATGCACTTTGGGTGAGTGTGTGAGACCATTTCTCATGTGATAAGACAATGCGCTATCTAGTTAAACTTTTTATCATATTTACATATGTGAATAGGAAAATTCATGTTAAACTAAAGGAAAAGAATCCAACATATAACCTATAATAATGTGAACTATGGAATAAGATGTCCTTAGCATTGGCATGGGCCCGAGTATAGGAATTTCTTTCATCTATACATCCATACATCATATACATATATACCATTAAATGCATGTGCATATGGAAAAATACATTTAATGTATCAAATATATGATAAATAACATGAGTGAAGAATAATGTAAAGTAGAACACATAGTGTGCTTGGTCTTGAATTTTTATTTTTTAAATATATACTTTTTTTGTATTGAAATATCTTACTTATGTAAAAATTCTAACAAATTATCCCATCAAGGGGACAATCATATGTAGGTACTATATCAAACATGGGAATGGTAACATAGTGTGATTGAGTAGTATTGTATGTAGTTGTATTTGAATATGATAAGTAATCTTATGCTACAATATATTTGTCATCATAACTCATGGGACCTTATGTATGATGAGTAACTCCATCAAGCATAATATCTTAGGGCATTTGATGTATAGTATGATAAACATGTGTTTGTGTTCACTGTGGAACATGTTAAACTTCCTATAACACTAGCTTAGGATATGGAGTAAATGATAGATGGCATGATACCTAAATAAACCTTTAATGTAATGGGCATTGAATATTTGGTCATGTAGGAAAGTCAAATACTTTACTCTAAACTATTTTTATAGAATGAGCCTAAATAGGTTGAATAACTGATTATGATGGTGGTGTGGGTGGGGAAGGAAATGCCTTTGGCTAAATAAGATACTCATATGAAATAATTGGAACTATATCCACCATGTTTCTATGTATATACTTCACACATCTATGTAATAAATATGGTACTACACAAATATTATGTATACAAGGGTGTCCTAACAACATGCCAAATGCCCTTGAACTTTGGTAAAGTTAAGCAAAGAGTAGAAATTATTGCAAGGCCTACCTTAAGTGGTAGCACAATACTCCCAAGAGTGTTTTGTATCTTCTCATATAATCATTTAAATATCTTTTTTGTATCCATGAAATAATCATGTGCATATCTAATACTAGTAAGAAATGGCATGACACAAATGATTTTTCTTGAATTATTGTCTACCTGACACTATGTATAGGTCGCAAATCAATAGATGCAAATAAAAATAATGAATTGAAACTAGAATATTCTTCCACAATATTACTATCATCAAATGTAATTATAAATAATTGTATCAATGTGCATATATGTGTTCTAATAATACCATCTAATGGATGCCAATATTTATGTAGAGGATGTTGTGCATTTTAAGTCATGTGCACATCAAGATTAATCTTAGTTTCCATTATTTCATGGTTGGGAAAGGGATTGGAAAATACATTTAAGTTCATTATTAAATTAGGTTGTGGTTCTAATCATTCATTGGTTTATTAAGCTCAATACTATTATCATGAATAAGATCTTGAAATTTTGGTCTTATCCCAAATCATTATTTTTAGAAATCCCCTCACATATATGTTAATCACAGTATGCATTACTATTGTGTCCCTTAGGTATATGCCTATTTATATTAAACCCATTTAGTGAACGGAGATATATGAGGTTGTACTCAAGTAACTTCTATAAAATCTTATAAGGAGGTTTACGCAATTGTGAAAATTATCTCCTTGGTTGACTGGATAAGACAAATTGATTAATAGAATGTGACACTACATTAACTATTATTTTTACCTTATTATCAATATAATTCACTATGGCTTTGTAACTTGGTTTTTTTTATAATTTTTTTTTTAGTTGAATTATTTAGAGTACTAGCCACACACTTTAGATTATTCGAATATATGAGCTTAAATTTTCAATCTCTAACTATAAGGCATATCTCATGAAATGATTTATCTTGAACATAATAGACTCATGGAGAGGGGCAATCAAAATTTTATTGAATATATCTTCTAACTCATTTTTGGCCATAGGATTTGTCATCTTATAAAACATAGTCTTGTACCAAAGCATATAATTAGTGATTGGTTCATTATATCCTTGCTTAAGTCTTTCATTTTGTGCATAAGATAATTTCTTACTGATATTGATAAAAAAATGTACTAGAAAATAATCAACCAAAGGATTAAATGCCTTAAATGATAGGAATTGGAGGTATAATAACCAACACAAAGCATATTCCTTAATTCTTCCTAGAAATAACTTAGTCAACAACATGTCACTGAAGGCCTAGTCCAAACATGTGTGAAATCCTCTTGGATGTTTTTGTGAATCACCTTTACCATCATAACATGTAAGTTTAGGAGTTGAAAAACCTATAGGTAAGGGATAAGCTTAAATATATGGTGCTGATCGATTATGAAGCAAATCATAGAATCGTACAAATTGATATATAAGTACCTTGCTCTAGCCATAACACCTTAACCCATAAATCTATGATAGTCTACATGAAAAGTTGTGAAGTAGGTGTGGATGATGTTGTCATATGAGTAACATTCACAAGATGTATATAAGTTAGTTGTCTAGGGATTGGAATAAAAATCTAAGGAAAACCTTGTGTTCCCCCACACCTTGGGTGTGCATCACATGTGTGAACATAGGTGTAGACACATGAATAGTAGTAGTGGTCGTAATAGTTTGAACACCTATTTTAGGGTCAATAAATCTAAAATGTTGGTGGACATAATTTAAGATATCATGTTGTGCCTTGTATGTGACATTATTATCTTTTTTATGAATTTTTAAACTCAAGGATTACCTTCAAAACTTGGTCTAATTCATTAGATTATTGATAGATTCTATGCCAAAAAGTAGCCAAATCTTCAACATGTTTAGGATCAAACCCATTAAGGTCATCAAGATGGATTCTATCTTGGTATTCATTATTATCTTGATTAATATATTCTAAATCATACACTTCATCATTGACAATATGATCTTGCACTTGTACATGTTCACTATTAACATTTTTATCAAAATAATAAGATTGAGGAATATGCATCTCGCTTACGTTAGCAATTTTAGCGTGAATCAAAGGATTATGATTATGTTCAATTTTAACACCACTTAACATATCACTTCATTGTAGAAGAACAAAGGAACTAGCATTCTTAGATGGCATAAAATAAAATCATAGAGATATACAAAAGGCTAGGGTCAAGGTGAAAAAAATGTATTACCTTAAATTTATGGGGAATTCAAAAATTAGATTTGAAACCCTAAGTCAAAGATATAAAACCCTAGAAAAAAGGATGGAACTTTAAGGGAAACCTAGGGTTTGATGTGATCACTATATAACAGGTTCACCAATATGTTTTACCTTGTTTTTTTATTAATGTGATCTAATAAGATATAAATTTTTCACTATTCAATTTTTTTGATGAATTATAATAAAGCACTAGTATGAATGTAAATGTAAAAGTAGAGTATACTTGAATTATTGAAACTTAGTATTCATGGAAAATAATAAGAGGATTTAGATTCTTATCTTGTTTATATTATGTGTAGGATTGAGACTATGTGTAGGTGATAAAAAGGGTTGTAAATGGATTATAAGTTGTTCAAATTAGAAACGTGATTGTATGGATTTACCTAGATGAGTTTTTTTATGGATGGATTCATTAGTACAAAATCATCTGTTATTTTTACATTTATCCCTATGAATTATAGCTCATTATTTTGGTACAAGGCACTATGTTTGATTGAAACCCATCTTCCAATGTGATATTAGGTGCTTGTTGTGTGTGAAAATATAGAAACATGTCTCCTTCACATCGATACCCTAGCTCCAATTTTGACACTAAGTTTAGGAATACAAAATGGGAAGACTTAGTCTAACCTCAACCATTCCCTAATAAATAGTTGAGTGTTTCCTATGTATCCAATACTACAAGGAGGGAATCCATATTACATGTAGTCATCCCTATTAGGTGTATGTTTGCAATGGTTCTCCTTTTTTAAATGGAACCTATAATATAGATTTCATCACCTGACAATGGAAAACTTGGCTTAGATTAGGTGATTTATAGTTAGCTAAGGCCTTTTCCTTGTGATCGATTTCTAATTTTGTAAGTTATAAAATAAACTATAAAATAAAATAAGCTTGTTTAGTGTTTTCTTGACAATGTTAGATAGGTGGAATAAGATTAGACCCAATGTATATTTGTATGGGACTCTTTGGGTAATATATCATTCCATTGACATTTAAAATGTATGGGTCGACCCATAAAGATAATTTAAATTTGAAAAAATACCATTACTTGAAGTGGGGATAGGTTCATCAAAATTGCATGCCTGTAAAATTCTAAAGGCATTTGAGTTATGATAGACTTTTATAAAAGGTAGGTTAAACACATAATAGGGAATTCATGTAGATTATTAACATCAAATTGGTTAGGTTAGACCCATACAAGGCAAGTGGATATGAGAGAAATGTGTGTAAGAGCCATATGTTCATGCAAAATTCATGAAAGGTGAAGGTAGGTCAAGACTAACATTTCCAAGTGTCAAATACTAGATTTTATTGTCTATAATTTAGTAAGTGTAATCAATATCTATTACATTAATATTTTTATGGTAAATTTTATTTCTTATGCAATCTAATTTTTAATATTTTTTTTCTATTTAGATCTCCTAAATCCAAAATAAGTTTTAACATTCTAGTAAACCCAATCTTTGTATTTTATGTGATAAAGCCTAGGTATTTCTCATTAAGGGTTTCATATTTATCTTGAAGTAGGATTTTATATTTGATTTTTGATTTAACATTATCAATCTAATAAAAAACCTAACATAGCTATAATGGATGTCAATAGTTTACATTACGTGATTCAAGCTTTATGATTGTGGTGATTGCATGTTTCTATCCTAAAGTATGTAATATAATTCATAGTCATGCAATGAAATGAGTTAAATATATTTATAACGCAACAAAGGAATCAATAAATGATGATGTATTTTTATCCCTCTTTATTAACATATATTTCCTAAACGTTGAATCTAAGATGCTTTCGATTACTAATCAACAGGAAAGGGGAAATATGAATAATTTCATTCCTCCTCTCTGTAGAACTCATAGTAGTGATAGCCAACATCTCACCCCTATTATTTACCCTAGGATTTATTGGATTCATTAATCCATGTTCTTAAAATATGAATTAGGGTACATTATCTATATGTTAAAACTTAATTAGTCAACAGGTCCCTCCTAATCTCTCTCCACCTCCTCGAACACCAACTAATACAACTAGAGAGTATGATGTCATTGATCAACTTAAGAATACTCTTATAAAGATGCATATTAGAGTTACTCAAGAGGACTATTATGTTGGGTTACTTATCCAAAAGTATTTTTTAGTTTTTTAATTACTTAGTTTGTTTGTATAGGTTGGCTATACCTGTTAGTTGGTTTTCTTCAACCAACTCTCGTAAGATTATTTAAAAGCTTACATTTGTAAAAAAATAAAAATATGTTCTACATTGAATAAAATTCTAGATGTTATTCCTCCCACCTAGTTCCAATAGTGGTATTAGAGGCATGAAAAAAAAATTATTGGAGGATAAAATAAATTTAAAAAGCTTGGTTGCAGTCCTGACAAAATTGAAGAGGAGTTTGAAATTACGGTAGCAAAATTGAAAATAATTTCAAATTTGGTGTAGAAGTATGATGGATTTTGGAATACGGTGGCCCTAAATCTAACTTGAACAAGAAATAGGTATATAAGATACTCTTGCACTTTGGCTGAAATTATTTTATGATATATGTGATCAAATTTTGGATACCATACAAATTGTAATCTATAGTGAATTGAAGGAAAGAAATAGCGTAGTAGAAAAGTTTCAAAAACCTTTTAACACCAAAAAAGGGTGAAGTGCATACTAGGACGTAAATTTATGTTTATATCTCTATATTGCATTAAAAAAACACTATGAAGGATGGTTATTAGGCAAATCCAACACTTGGCTCAAATTAGGTTCCAAGAGAAATATAGTGCAATAAAGGTCTATCCATGTAGTATATCCTTCAGAACTCCATAAAAATCAAAGGTAATATCAAATATGATATATACAACTTCCACGAGCCTCCATATCAGGATTATATGGTGTAACAGTCTAGTATGTCACAAAAAGCTTTCATTTGACTTTCTTTTCATACCTTGTGGGATCTACCAAAAGTAAAGTGTTATTATTTTATAAGTGAAAGATTAGGTAAACATTTATGGTTCATGTAAATGCATGTAATTTTATTTTTGTTTTTCTTTCACATTACAAAAATTAGAGATAAATAATATATAATCCCTTCATATATATAAATTAATTAAGGGAAAGTTGGATAGTGTAATTTTGTTAGTCTCTTATTAACAGAGAGATCAGAGTTCAAATTTATTTTTTTACTTTATTTGATTTTGTTTGAAAAACAATGTAAGGACAAATTATGAAGGGAGAAAATTTATTTTTTAGAGATATAAAGTGTGATTGAATTTTTTATAAATATATGAATCTTTTTATATATTTAATTTATTTACAAGGGCCAAGGAAAATCCCCAAGTAACATTCATTTTGTTGTTTTTTTAATTATTTATAATTCATGGCAAAAATTTTAAGCTTGATCTTTGAAAAAGGTAGATTGTCACCTAAAAACTACAAGGAATGGAGTAGGAACATGGAGAACACCCTCATTTTTAAGGAATTATGATAAATCATAGAGAAAAAGACCACACCACTAATTTAAGCTATAAAATTGGTTGAGTAACAAAAATGTGATAAGTAAGCACTTGTACTATTAAAAACATCCTACACTAAACATGTTATCATTCATATAGAGGTAGTTAAAATTGGTGCATAGAAAGCTTGGAAAGTGTTAAAAGATCTATATGAAAAAATTCTTGCCTAAAAGAAGATTGATATCTTAATGTAGTTATTTAATAATAAGCTTAGCATTGACAAAGATGTATATGAATATCTCTCTTACATGAACACATTGAAATCAAAATATTGCATAACTGATGGAAATATAGATGATGTCATGTTAATTTACATCACATTAAATGGCTTTAGTTATACATACACTAATTCTTTTTAAAATTCTATAGCGTAGTGATAATCTTAATGGTGCCACACTTGACTCTATTTATGAGTTGTTGACTCAAAATGAGTGATAATTTTAAAAGAAGAAGAGTACACCTACTAAAGAGGATCACTATATAAAGAATAGGTCCCATCATAGAGATCATCACCATGTAGAGTGATAGTTTCATATGCATTATTTGAAACACTCTTTGAGATAATTTTCAAGTCATTCTCTGAGACACTCTTCATACCATTATAGATAGTCTCCATAACATTCTCATCGTCACTCTCTAGGATTCAAAACACAAACATCAACATAGGCATTATTCTCACTCCAATGATTCTTCTAGTGATTCAACTTCTTATGGATCTCATCAACATAATAAAAATCCCAAATGTTTCAAATGTGGTGGTATTGGACATCTTGTAGATGTGTGTCCTTCTTGATGACCCCACTCTCCACATAAAAATAAAGCTAAGGAAAATTATGTGGATCATTCTAGTGGTAGATATTCTAGTTACTCCATCTATTCTGATTATTTTGATACTTCCTTTGATCATGAGGTATCCTATATGGTCAAAGTGTATGGTCCTGATGGACCTAACAACTTTTTTTGAGTGATTAGTGATTCACCTATCTTATGCGAGATACTAAGATCAATACTAGGATCTATTATAGTAGTAGTTTTTTGGATTATGTTCTTGATTTTAGTTTCATTGTTGGATTTCTATATCTGATATTCATGAAATGGAGTAGACATGATTTTGGCACAATTTTTCACCTCTTGCCTAATAGGGGGAGAATATATAGCATTTAGTTGATCTTCGATATATCATTAGTGACAATATGAGTTGAAAGGGGTTTCTAGCACGTTCAGTGTTGAGAAAAGGTTGTCAGCATTTGTTGGACATTAGGTAGATGTGCCGTATAGATTATGGGTTGGTGAATTTGATGGGATTTTGGGTGGAGCCTTATGTGGATTGGTGTAGTTGGATAGGCCTTGATCATGTTATATTATAACATGGTATGATGATCATAGGGGATGAACAAGACTTGATTGTGTTCATTATATGTTTATGCCATAACTCACAGGGTGGGATTTTATATGGAGTGGCATCAGTTTTGGTTAGTACCAAAATGTGTAGTATGCTAGTTGCAGTTGATTTAGAGTTTTTTTGATGACTTCAGAGCCATTAATCCTATTATTTAATATTATATACCCCTTTGGATCAAGGGGGAGTTTATTGGATTATTTATCCAAAGGTATTTGTTTGTATATGTTTTAGTTTGTTAATTAATTATTTTGTTTATATGGGTTGGTTATACCCGTGAGTTGGTTTTATTAAATCAACTCTCATAAGATTTTTAAAAATCTTACATTTTCACAAATATAAAAATATGCTCTACATTGAATAAAATTATGGAGTTTATTCCTCTCACCTAGTTCTAACATATTGTTTATAAGGACATTCTTTATATTGTGTTGCATGATAGAACTTCACCAAATAATATAGAGACAACTTATTTTGCATCTATTATGAATATAATGAAGGATAATGCATATATATTTTATTTTAAGAAATAAGATTTACCTACTTAACATAATATAAATTATGATCTCCCATTGTTCTTTCAAATGTGAATATTAAATAAGGGTGTTAATTGTGTTTTGGTAGATAATGGAACAATATTGAACATTTGTAATATTAATTTTTTTCAAACACTTGGAATCGATATGGAATATATTCATAGATTGGATAAGAATATAAAAGGATCTGATAATACCCCTCACCAAGTGATAGGATCAATCACTTTGGATGTGATAGTGGGACCCAATAATAAATTACTATACTTCATGTCATGCCAAAAAAATTAATTTATTACATACTCTCAGGTATAACTTGGATTCATGCTATGGAAGTTGTGTCATCCACCTTACTTCAATGTTTAAAATTTGTGTATGAGGGATGTTTAAATACATTTCCTATGGATAATCAACCTTTCAAGTAAACCTAGTGACAAATTTACACCACAATCTAATTATTCTCACTCCTCCATAATACCTATGCTACAAGTTATACAAATGGAACAAATAAATACATTAGAAGTGTGAGATTAAATAAAATATATGAAAATTAGGCAACTGCACATATTAGTTTACAAGACACGCTAAAGGAATCTCCACAAAAGTTTTAAACTTAAGAGGATATGATACTAGATATTCCTTTGTTATTCAACATAGAATATTCTAATCAAATATTTATAAAGGATAACAGTGACAATGATAATGGCAATGAAATTTACACAAATATAAATGATTATTTTTAACTTTACACCTATAGGTCCATGAGAGTACCATGATGATTCAAACATGGTCAACACTAATATATTATATGGTTCTCTTAATGAAAAATAGAAGCTAGATGAAGGTAATTCATCCCTTATAACAAATAATTAGTATATAAATATAGATAAGTTTTGAAATATCAATTCATAACATGAATCTTTGACAATATGTACTCCATTGAGATAGTAATGTTATGCATATATATGGTAAATTTGAGAATCTGTATCTCAAATGTATGTGTATGTGGAAACTTATAATTCATGTTACTATAAACTGTGTACATATGCATATGCATATGCACCCAAGTGTGTATGCATATGTATTCAAGCCTATGTATAGTGAGCACATGTGAATGACACATTCACTCATAATTTGTACCGATGTGCCAATATTTATCATGTAATTCAGCCATTTGACATTTGAACCATCATGAATATTTTAAATTGGTACTCTGATATGATTTTATACTCACATAGGCTTATATTTCTATGATAATCTTCCTTTAATACTCCCATTTTGAGATGAAGGATGTATTATGTAAGTCACTCATCTCTAGGGAAGAATTAACTACATCATGTCATGTAGCATGATGTATAATCATGTGAACATGTTGATAGTATGTCATCATGGTAATGTATGTGTCAATCAAGGAATGCATATAACATATTCAATGCAAGGCATATAACTATCATTGATGGAATGATATATGCATTAATGTAATGTAAGATCTCTCCTATAAACCATTACCATAGAAAACATCTTAGAAATTACACACACACACAAGAATTATTCATAAGTCTCCATTATTGTCTCAAAGAATAATACAACCCACAACTTTCTCTCTCTTCTATCGGTCTAGGAGAAGCATAAGGAATGCCTAATAAATAGGCAAGTAAGGTTTTTTACATGTAATAAATAATTTTTTACACAAGCTAACAATATATGTAAAGAAATATTTTACACAACCAAAATTGGTTCGTGCAAATACTTCTCATAACAAACCAAAAATAACAAACTCTCAAAACAATCTTAACTCCTAAGTGAGTGCAAAAATGGATAGAAACAAAATTGGTTTGGTAAAAATGAAAACTACTAGCTAGTGTAAACACATCCACTCCAATAGTCATGACTTGATAAATAAATAAATGGTACACACAATAGTGATATAACTAAATAGACTATGCAGTGAAGGTGTGTGATATGGATCATGGCACCACTCAATTTTAGCAAGCTCAACAAGCACAACAAGTTCAATAGTTAGTGTCACACATAAGGCTAAGGCCACATATAAGGGACATGAAGATGTCGCAAAAATAAGGCCAAGGGCAACACACAAGGGACATAAATATGTATTAGATAAAGGACATAATGATATCACAAACAAAAAGGCCAAGGGCCATGTGAAAGGGACATAAAGATGTTGTAATCAAGGCCAAATGATCACACACAATAGTCAAGCATAAAATAGCATATCACATAAGAGAGAAACAACATCAATGAAGCATAGAATAGGGGAGCTAGTCTACACCATCCATATTAATAAATGTCACATCATAGTATAATAGCATATCCACATAACATTATGTAAGATATGAGTAACTAGAAAGGCATGTGTAAAAAATATAGGTAGCTCAACATGGTAGAAAAAAATCATAGAAATATATAACATGTAATAATGAAAAATGTGGAGTAAGATGCCTATAGTATTGGCATGGCCACTGGGTAGAGGAAAATCCAAAATTTGTATGTCCATGTATAACTTGTATGTCTTACATAGAATTAATTTTCTATGAAATGAATTTGTATATAAAAAGTATATGCCATCTACCAAACATGTGATAAATAACATATGTATACAGTGTAATATAGCAATCATATCATGCTTAGGTCCTTATTTTGAATTTTTAGAATGTTTTTCCCTTGATTATGTGTTATTCATATTTTTGGAATATTTGAGGTTTAGAAAGCTAACCATTGATCCTATTAATGGGATGATATTGGAAAGTGGATGTATCAAATAGTGTAAGAGTCCTCTATTGTGGATGGGAAGTATCAAATATGGGTGTGTTATAATCTAATAATAAGTCATGTGGTGTGAAATATATGTCATGATCACTACTCTTAGAAGTTAGTGTATGATGAGGAACTCTATAAGGTTGAGGACTCTATGGGGTCCATTTTATAGTACGAGAATGTCTCACTGCCTATGTTTATTGTGAAACCCACTAAATTATCTATGGTGTTAATTGAGTATGTAATATAGGAGATGGTATCCATTATGGGATTTAAGTAACTCTATAATGTGATCAATGCTAAATAGTTGGCTATCTAGTGGGCCAAACTATGTTCCTCTTAACTAGGTGCATAGATAGATCCTGTATATGTTTGACACCTGACTTTGTATAATGATCTTGAATAGGTGTTCCAACCATATTTGTATAATTATCCTAAATAGGTGTATCAACCATCTCTATATAATGATTTTTAATAGTTGTATCAACCATATCTATATAATGATATTGAATATGTGTAGCAACCAATTTTATTAGTGGTGGGAGTGGAGGAGATACCACTAATTGTAGAGGGTATTAATACCACACACCTATAATTGTGACAAATCTATTTTAGTATATGCATTTTAGATATCAATGCATTGTAGATGGGGCTGAACATAGTTTTTGCATCTAAGGGCATCCTAACAACATGTCAAATGCATTGCTACTTTATATAACTAGTAATGGTGTGGTTAATATGGAGAAGAACATGAAGAGGTAATACTATGTGTCCCAAGGTATTCTATTTCTATCCATAGAATCCCTTAGCTGCTTTTGATGTATCTTGTAAATCTTGTCAGGAGTAACCAATGGAGTGGAAAAGGGTCATTGTGTAAAATTTATTACTCAAATCATTGTCAATTATGACATTATGTATGGGTTAATCATTAATATAGGATCACATTAAGAGTGCATAAAAATAAGAATCATCTTCAACTATTTTGATGTTATCAAATGTGATCATATGCCATTGTGGTGAAGTATCACTAAGTGTAATGATAATAACATCAACTAGATGATTATGTGTTGTAGGTGGAGGGTGCATGCTATATGCATATTGTACTTCTGAAGTTTGCTTAGTTTCCGTTTTCTCATGTTTAATAAATGGATCATTAAATATATTCAAATTTTGATTTTCATTATGATGTGGTTTGGATTCCTCTATTAAGGTTCCAAAGTTGATAATGTTGTCATCTATAAGATCTTATATCTTATGTCTCAATTTGAATTTTTTTTCCATTAAATGTCTTGTAATTTAATGATAATCACAATATGCATTATTATCATAATTTTATGGTCTAGGCCTATCTGGATCAAACTCTTATAGAGTAATAAGTGTGATAAGGTTTCACTCAAGTAACTTATTTAATAGTACATGAGGAGGGGATGGTAATATTGAAAACTACCTCTTTGGTGGAGTTGTAAATTGTATGTGGTTTATATGTTATGACAATAAATGGACAATAATCTTTGCCTCATTATCCTTATCATTTGGTTTGACCTTGTAACTTGTTTTTTTTTTAAATTTCATTGTTGAAGTATATGTGATGTATTTAGTCTACTTGTACACCCTAGATTTCACCAATTTTAAATTTATTAGCCTCTTCTAGGTCTCCAATTAATTCTCTTCAAGAAAAAAAACTATCTTATAGATCTATATTCTTTGTTATAGGTCTATCTATTCTCATATTTATCAATCTAATTAACCTTTTTAAGATTGGTCTTAGGACCAATGATTCTCTCCTCTATCTTCTCTAATTTATCTGTTCTATGTAATTAACTACAACTTTGACTTATTTAGATTTATTCTTAGGCATGACTTATTTTGGATCAGGTCATATATATCTATACCTCTCTCTTGTAAAACAAAGACCTCCATATTGTCTTATCTAAACTCTTTTAGATCTTAATTAATGTTATTCATACTTTTATTTTCTTTTATTCCACAACTTAAAACTCTCAAGTATCTTATCAACAACTTTATATAAGAATTCAAAATTTTATCCCTTGTTTGATAGTCCTCTAGGATATGTTATGGACTATTAGACTATTCAACAAGGTTTTACTTTAAAATTAAATTATGATAAGGTTTCTTGATACTCCATCCCTATTTATCTCAGTTAAGAATAATCATTGAACATTTCCCTATACTAATATTCACAAGAGAAGGGTGAAAATAAGATTTAAGACCTTATACTATCTATTAGTATTACAACAAAGAAAAATTCTATTCTATATCCAACATTAGCATGAAGTTAATTTAAAATAATTAAAAACATAGTTTTACACATTCCTAATAGGACTTTTTCCTTATTCTTGTGTTTTTAGACTCTTAAACCCTAGACAGAGGTTTTAGGCCACTATATAGTCCTGAACACATTTCTTTTCATTGAATTCATCTTCCATGGGTTATCAAAGACACCATGACATTTTTAAGGTCTATTATCTACCTTAAAATTTAAAAAATACCTTTTATCCTCCTCAAAAACTTAAAATGAATCAAACATAGTTTTTGTCAAGGTTTCTTAGGAACTTATAGGTCTACAGACCCTATGACTCACTTTTATTCATATACAGATACATTCTAAACATGAAACTACCTTTATATCCTTATTAAAACTTTAACCCAACCTTATAAAAATTTACAAATCTTTTGAAAGGTTGAATCTCAAAATGTAAGAGTTTTAGTTCTCTAAACCTTGAACTAGGGTTTTCCTACTTGTCACAGACTCGAGACTCATCAAAAAATAGGTATTTAAAATTCTATGGATTTTGATAAAGATATAACGGTTGGAATTCCTTATTTATACACATTATATCCTATATCAACCAATTTCAATACTTGAAAAGGTTTATAAATACATAAACAACTTCTTTGTATAAGACTATTATAGACTAAGTAAGTTTCTCAGACCCAAGAGCATGTATTTAGAAGAATCTTATAATATATTTTTGATAAAAATATTCATTTACTTGTAAGAAATTATAAAAACATACTATGGTATTAATAAACTATTTATTTAGTCCCATATTCATAAATGTATGTGGACATACATTATTCTCTCAATATGTATCTTTTTGAAACTTTATTTTCTTGGTTTCCCTAGCCTAAGCATCAATTAAAGGTATATAATACAATAAAATAAACATTTAATATAAACTTATACATATATACATACATTACTATAAAGTATATTAATCCTCAAAATATAATTATTTTATTGATATATTTCCATTTGTACATATCAAACTTATACAAACTCTTCTTTCTTGACAGACCTACAGAGCATTTCTTTCATAACTAGACCTTTTTCTTCAACTAAATACCTTATTTATATATTATATACATCCATCCTCATTTAATGTACAATAATTAATGTATTTAGGCTTATACCCAAGTATGACATTTTAATTTTGGTTTGTTTTTTCCTCTTTATTTGTAAACTGTCCATGAATCTCTCAACAATATGTTATTTTCCTTCTTCTAACATAGGAGACTCTTCTAGATAGATATTGAGGTAGATTTAATTATATGTAAGTGAAAATAAAATATAAATATATCCATATTAACCTTTATAATAGGTTCATGTCCTAAAAAATTGATCACAAACCTTACAAACCTTCATAAGCAATTCAAAAAATCAAATTCTCCATTTTGGAGGGAAAATAAAATATGACTCCTAGAGACCTAGAGTGGACAATTGAAGCTCATTATTGACTTGTAAAGAACATTAAGACCTTAAAAAATTTTTAACCAAAATTATAAATATTTACATGATGTTTTCATAAAATCTTATGATGCTCTTGAATCATACTCCCTAAGAGGGAAATGTTTGAGCTCCTATTCAAATGAAACTTGAAATCTTCTTCCTGGTATTCCAATTATACTACACTTGTGCAAAGTTGATTATCATATTTTTTACACTCATCTTATTCATTTTATCCTTTATGTCCTTATCCTCTAGGATGAGAGTATTTCCACTTTTTCTCTAGCATATTCTTCACTATAATTCTTTCAAAGGCTTTTCACAAACATCCTCATTGATTTACACCTCCTTAATCAACATACCTATACATACACAAATAAATGAATTATTATACATAAAACATTGAGATATTTGGATATATTCAAATATTTTTTGGCATCCACCCTTGATTTTCAAGTATGTAATATGACTTGGCAACCATATTGTCTTCTCTTCCTTTTTTCTTCTGTCCCAAATTTTTATGATGTATGCACACAAGTGGATCAATATTTGATTCATACTCCTTGTTGAATTTAATAATAAAGGAATACATATCTTTATCTTCCATACATACACATTCAAAAATTAAATCATAATTAGTTTTAAAAACTTGAGGCAATATTACCTCTCCAATAGTTGTCATCTTCTTTGGTACTTGTTTGTCAACTCTTGGATCAACATCTTCCTGAATTAAAAGCTTAAATAACTCCATTTAAGATTATTTAATAGGTCCCTCATCTCATATGGGTTCTAATGAGTCTGATCCTTTCATGATTTATTGCTAAATCAGCTCCTCTTCTTCACTATATTATATCACTTCTTCATTTGCAACCTTGTCTTCTCCTTCACAAGGTACTAGAACTAAAACCATAATTTGTTTTTGATCCTTGACTTTAGGCATAAATTTATACACCTATTCTTGTTTCATATCAGGTTCCATGAGCAATTTATTAAGTTATTTAGCTTCATATTCACTTTCCATGAATTTACACAATGATTCAAATACTTCTTTATGCAAAAAAACTTCATCAACTTGTAAATTTACATTTACATGATTAAAATCAATATTATAAACAAAAGATTTAGCCATACAATCTCTTCAAATTGTATTTGATTCACAATTTCTCTTTTTATGTTTCTAATGAAATATTGTGATTCTTGAGAGTCTTTTTCTCCAAGTATCTCTCCTTCTAGGTATCATATTTTTGCATCTTCATATTCTATTTTCATATTAATTTCTCCTTCAATGTAAGCATACTATTCATTCTTATATTTTTTAATACTTTCAAAATTTATACCCTTAAATTAGGCTTCTTCATTATTTATATTCTCACCTACATACACACATGAAAAGACATAATTAGATTTAAAAATTTGACGCTTATTTGCCTCTCATGTTCTTATTTGGGTGGCTTAACTGACATTATTACTTTCCTTCACCATTTGCTGACTTCATGTTGTGTTTTCCTTCTCTTAATGATATGCCTAAGAGGAAATTTCACCTTCCTTTTCAATCTTCATCCATAATCTTGGTTTTATTTTGTTCCTATACATTTCACTAGGAATGTTTACATTTTCAATCTTTCTTTCATCTTATTTATTTCTCAATATTGAAATTTTTCTTCTTAACATATTCTTTCACCTTTCTAAAACAACTTCCTTAATCCAAGATATTTGTTATCTTTTATCTCTTTTATTTTATCACTCTTACCTTTACCTTCTCACTTTATGCATCACTGTGCCTTTTATTTTTCAACAATTCTATCTTACTTGCTTCTTATCACCTCACCTAGGTTCCTTTTCTCCATACCTAGTCTTTTGGTGCCAATTCTAGTCCTTTGTCTTGGATTCTCTCTTTCAATTTTTTTTCTCTCTCTCCCTTTCTTTTGAGTTTATATTATCTCTCTATCACTTTCAAGACTCTAGGGATTTAGGGATTCCTCTTGCCACTCAAAGTCTCAAATAATCTTTCTCTACCTCTCTTTTATCAATCATTGTCAAGCTTTCCAAGCTTCTTCACTTGTTACTTAAAAAATACAACCTTTATGCAAATTTATTAGATTTTTAAGAGATTTCCTAAGCTTTGATACCAAAAATTGAATCAATTATCCTACTTGTACACCCTATCTTTGGCCAATATTGAATTTATTAGGCCTCTTCTAGGCCTTCAATTAGTTCTCCTCAACAAAAACTTATCTTATAGGTATATATTATCTATTCTAGGTATATCTATTCACTTGTTTATCAATATAATTAACCTTTTTAAGATTGGTTTTAATACTAGTGAGTCTATCCTCTATCTTCTCTAATTTTTTTGATCTCTACAACTAACTACAACTTTAACTTTCTTAGATTTATTCTTAGGCCTGACTTGTTTTGGATTAAGTATTAGATCTCTATACCTCTCTATTATACAACAAAGACATCCATATTGTCTTATCTAGACTCATTTATACCTTAATGAATCTTATTCATAATTTTATTATCTTCTAATCAAAAATTAAACCTCTCATGTATCTTATCAACAACTTTATATAAGAATTCAGAATTTTATCCCTTGTTTGATAGTTTTCTAGGATATGTTCTAGACTATCAGCCTATTCAACATGATTTTACTTCAAAATTAAACTATGACACATTTTATTGATACTAAATCCCTATTTATCTTATTTGATAATAATATTTGAACATTTCCCTATACTAATCTTCCCAAGAGAAGGGTGAAAACAAGGTTTAAGACCTTATAATGTCTATTAGTACTTTAAAAAATTGAAATGATCTTTTATACCCAATATTAGCATGAAGTTTCTTTCAAATAATTATAAACATATTTTTACACCTTCCTAATAGGCCCTTTTCTTTATTATTATGTTTTCATACTCTTAAACTCTAGACAAAGGTTTTAGGCCACCATACAATCCTGAACATCTTTATTTTCATTGAATTCATATTCCACAGGTTATCAAAGACACTATGACCTTGTTTAAGGTCTATTATCTCCCTTAAAATATAAAAAATACATTTTATCCTCCTCAAACACTTAAATTGGACCAAACATAGTTTTTTGGCAGGGTTTATTAGGAACTTGCAGGTCTACAAACCCTATGCCTCACTTTTATCCATCTAAAAATACATTTTAAACATGAAACCACCTTTATCTCCTCATTAAAAATTTAAATCATCCTTTTAAAAAGTTACAAACATTTTGAAATCTTAAATCTCAAAATATAAGAGTTTAGTTCTCTAAACCCTGAACTAGGGTTTTTGCTGCCCATTATAGACTCAAGACTCATCAAAAATGGGTATTTCACTTTATATGGATTTTGATGAAGATATAATAGTTGGAAACATTAATATAATTATTAATCCTCTATAAACCAATTTCAAGACTTGACAAGGTATATAAATATATAAACAACTTCTTTGCATAAGACTATTACAAACAAAGTAAGTTTCTCAAACCCGAGAGCATGTAGTTAGAAAAATATTATAATCTATTTATGTCAAACTCTTAATTCTCTTGGAGGATATTATAAAAAAATCCTAGGGTATTTATAAACTATTTATTTAGTATCATATTCATAAAATTACATGGACATACATTATTATCTCAATATGTATATTTTGAAACTCTATTTTCTTGGTTTCCTCAGTGTAAACATCAATTCAAGGTATAGAAGACAATAAAATAAACATTAAAAATAAAATTATACATATGAATACATGCATATAAATAATAGTTATACTTAAAATATCATTATTTTATTTATATATTTCCATTCATACATGTCAGACTTTTACAAACTCTTCTTTCTTGACAAACATGCATACCTTTTCCTTCATAACCAAACATTTTTATTCAACTAGAGACCTTCTCTATCTATTATCTACATCTATAATTCTTTTATGTATTATCATTAATGTATTTATGATTATACCCATGTAGGATAATTTAATTTTGGTTTATTTGTTTCTCCTTATTTGTAAACTATCCAAGAATCTCTCAATAATATGTAATTTTCCTTCTTCCAATGTAGAAGACTCTTCTAGATAGATATTGAGGTAGATTTACTTATATGGAAGTGAAAATATAATAATAATAATAATAATAATAATAATAATAATAATAATAATAATAATAATAATAATAATAATAATAATAATAATAATAATAATAATAATAATAATAAACAACCCCTATAACCATTTATAATAGGTTAATATCCTTAAAAAATAGTCATAAACCTTACAAAGCTTCATAAACAATTCAAAAATTCAAATTCTCCATTTTGGAGCGAAAATAAAATATGACTCCTAGAGACCTAGAGTGGACAATTGAAGCTCCTTGTTTACTTAGAAAGACCCTTAAAACCTCCTTAGACCTTGTTTAGACATACTTAGACATATTTACATGATTTTTCCATAAAATATTATGATTCTCCTACATCAATATGTATACTTAAGTTTGTTCAAAGCTATTAACTTGACTTCTCTATCCCTCACTGTATGACATAAATTGTTAAAGGATTTAAATCTATTGAATATAATTGAATTACGGAGTAGTGACAAAAATATTTGTTTGAATATATCTTGTAATTAATTATCACCATAACATTGGTAATAATTAGTCTTCTTGGATAACATAGTATTATACTGAAGTACATAGTCATTGATTGGTTTATTAGATCCTTGTTTGAGCTTAGAAATTTATGTGTAAGATAACTTGTCATCAAAGTTGATGGAAATAGTGATAGAAATTACTCATCCAAGGGGTTGAATTTTCTTACATATTGGAGGGGGAGATCATATAACCATCACAATATATAGTCCTTGAGTCTTGGAAGTAGTTTGGTCAATAGTTTCTAATATTTGTATAGTCCAATAATGTTGGATGAAACAATGTAAGGTTTTTTGGTGCTTAGGTTCACATTTACCTTCATATAATGAAATTTTAGAAACTATGAATAATTTTGGTAAAGGATAGGTTGTTATCTCAGGGGATAATGGGTTATGAAATAAAGTGTGCACATCTATAGAATGATGAGCCCTTGATGCACCTTATTCTAGATACAACACCTTATCATAAAGAGTTGTAAGATTATATTTAAGGTAACAATTAATATGTGAGGCTAATAAAGGAACATACATAATCATCATGGGATGGATAAAGGTTGTCTACATAAGAATATGTATGGAGATTTTTTTGAGTCCTCGTGTTTCCCCCAAACTTTGGGTAGATGTCACATAGGTCACTAGATTTTTATGTGTATGGATAGTACCAATAATGGAGGTCTAAAAGTATAATGTGGAAACTTGGCCCAAAATTTTATATTCATATCTTGCTATATATAACATTTTTTCAATCTAATGTGGAGTCATGTTAACATATCTAGTTAATTTAAGATCATTAATAAAATATAATTGATCTTTAATAGTTGTATTATTAGTCCAAAAACTCATGATAATCCAATTTATGTAGGGGATAACATGTGTTATATAATCTATAGTATGAGGAAAAAAGGAGGTCATACATGCCCTTTGTCATCTAGTAGTAACAATAGGAATATTAGATTGGATGTTATAATAATAAGATTTGAGGAAGACTTGGGATTTTTCATTATTGATTTTAGCCTTATTAGTGTATTTAAATTTTATCCTTTTGACCCATTTGATTTCATAATTTATTAAAATAAGATACACTATTCATGTATAACAATATGAAAAGAGTAATTTAATTACTTGTGTTAACCAATAATGTCCATTCAACATGGACATGATTAATATGTATAATTAGGGAATAATCATAAATCAAGTTTGAAAATAAAACCCTAAAAAGATGAAAACCTAATGAGATATATGGATATAGGTGAAAATATTATGTGTATGGAAATAAAAAATTAGATTATGAAACACTAGGGAAAAATCTAAAAACATTTTTAGTGTATGGAAATAAAAAATGATTTTGAAACCCTTGTACAAAAATTTTAAAATCTTGGAAGGATGAATCCCTAAGGGAACCTAGGATTTCATGGGTTAGGATATGCATATGGATTCACCAATATGTTTTACTAGAAATTAGATTAATGCAATCAAGACTAACCCTAATAAAATAATGTATAGTAATTAATATTAATAGATATGATAGTTAAGCACACATCTGAATGTAAAAGTTTGGAAATGATTGTAATGATTTGATAAGTGGCATATTATACACATAGTAAGTAAAATAAATGGATGAGTACTTAATTTTTTTGGGTTACTATCTAACTATGAATATATTCTAGAAGTAAAAATTATGATAAATCAAGCTTGAAATAAAGAATTAGGCTCAAGTAGGTTTATAATAATAGAACAAAAGGGTCAAACTCATAAGATAACATGTAGGTTGAAAAATTAGGACCATGTTTATGTGTTTAAGTAATGCATGGTAAATCTATGTCAAGCTTTTCATTTTCAAGTACTTAATACCATATTTTAGTATCTACAACATCATTACATTTTACAACAGTTAGGTTAAAATATAAATGAATTACAACACATCATACATTGTGATGGGTTAATAGACCATATTAATTTATCCATTTATTTTGGGCCAAATTTTGTGGACACACATATATTATTCATGCATGACAAAAACCAATTGTGTTCTACACTTGGAAAATGATGGCTAGATCATATGCAAGACAAAATCCATACTCCAAATATGTGTATTAAATTCAAGTTTTAATGTAATACAATAAATTTTTTACAGATGGAAACAAAGAGCACCAAAAGGTTAAAGATTCAAGGACAAGTGAAAAGTCATTATTTCATAAGATGACATGTGAGCCCTCTTATAATGTTGAATAAAATGTAATTTGTATGCATAAAATATAGGAAAGAGTAGGTGGAAGGCATAAGATGATATATGTACCAAGATATGATGATGATAATGATGAAGACATATGGACATTTGATATAATTATATATCTAAATATAAGCACTTTATCATCAAAACCTCCATATGAATTTAGGCATCACTTGAATGTGATATCAAGATCATAAATTCATATATCTCATTTCAATAAAAAAATTCAAAAATAGGATACATACATACATACATACATACATACATACATATGAGATGTTTGGCTAAATTTACATGATCTATGATGAGGTTCACCAATCCTCTTCATTTAATAATGTCAATTCAATCTTTGTGTTCAAAGGCTATATGTATCAGGGAACCTAATACATTTAGATAATAGTTATTTTATTAACAACACAATTACATGAATTAAAACACACATGCAAAATTTTAAATTGCATAAATCAAACACAGTTTGTAGAATGAAAAACATATTTGAATAATTTAAATTATAGGAATTAAAACACATATTGCATAAAAGAAAACTAAAAAAACTATTGTCATATGGATCCAATTAGTTTTCATTGTATATGATAGTCCAAACATAAATCAAATATTAAAAAATGAGAACAAAATATAGATAAATATAATCTAGAAAACATAAATAAAAAATAACCTATTTCTTTAGGTTGAGTGCGGCCTTGCTCTCCCTTTAGAAAAATGATTAAAAATAGAAAAGTTTAAAAATGATCAAATTATTTATTCAATATAATTATTAAAATCAATCTGGTAAATTTGAGTCACAAATTCTAAGTGAGAAGGTTGTATTTATAATATAACTTTTTCAGCAATTTTCTAATTAAGATCAACAACCTAACAAATCAACTTGTAACTGATTCTTATTCTAGGATAACAATATAACAAATTAGATGCATATAATATTTGGAGAACTATACTAATTACTATTATTTAATAATAAAATAGTTGAAAGTGATATTATTTTATTTCCAACAACTTCTAATTTTGTTGGAGAGAATCAATCATGATCTTGAAAGTTTTAGTTTCTTCCAACAAATTGATGTTAAGATATTCATAGTAATCAAAATACTATAATATCTTGCCTTATTTATAATTTTTTAAAAATAAATACTATAAATAGATTTCGTATAAATGCTTTCCAATAATACATGGTAATCATCTTTGGAGCTCTTTACTTTCATATTTTTGAACTTACAAATTTATGGATTTTATTTCTACTGATGTCTATTTTAAGAAATTTATATATATATTTTTTATATATAAAGACTTAAAAACCTATCCCAAAACATTAATTCATTATTTATTTTGTATTATATACCCAAATATTAAATTTTGGGCATCTCATAAACCAATTTTGTGCTAGACTGGTGACTTTTAGAGCCAAACTAGTGACCTCTAAAGCCAGACTAATGTTGCTTCAAACGATCATAACTTTTGCATACAAACTCATATCAAGATGATTATTTTTTTGAAATTACATAATTTTTTTTATATAAATCCAAATACAAAATTATATTTATGACAAAATATATTATTGATGACAATTTTTTATTTTTACCATAACCTATCCATTTTAGTCTTTTATATTCACATACCAAAACAACAAACAAACTAACACAAAAGCAAATCAATTTTTTTGGTTGATGCAAGGTTATTTGTATGCCTTGTATGGTCATGCATAACTAATCCATATATCTCAATATCTAATAAAAAAATTGAGAGATGATTTATATGGGACTCTAGAGTTATTAATGATTTTTGGAGCTGCTTCAAGGTTGTCCTTGGTTTGATATTTTAACACTTAAAACTTTGTTATATGCATCTATGATTGATTTCAACCTATATAGATAATAATTAGCATTCATTCTCCAAAAACTTGTTATAAAATAAAAACAATCTAAACTGAAATAAATCTTAAAGAATATGCTAGATATATATTCCATATTTCATTCTAAACAAATATAAGTTCTTAAAACTACATCGAAATCCACTTTAAAACATGATTTATAAAATAAAAAATGATATTACTTATGATATAAATGAGACATATTATGGTTTCATCATCTCTCCCACACTTAAACTCGTGCATGTACTCATGCATGTTGTTATTTTCCCTATAGATTTAGATTTTTTAATTAGTTATTGTAGGTGTTTTCCTTGTAAAAATCAATCTACTTATTCTATCCAAAATTAATAATTTTCATCTTTCAAAATATTCATAGGCTTATTTTATTGTGCTAGTCTATGATGGGATTTGGAGTAGTGTAATTTTTTACCTTCTTTTGATCCAATCTTTTTATGTTTTGTGATCATTTTAACAATAACCTTTTACTTTATTGAAAGATATTTTTTTGTTGGCAAGATTGGCTTCCCTTTTTCAAGGAATTATCTAATTTATCCCATCTTTTGTTACAAACCATATAAGCTGAATTGAAAGATCTTAGTAAATATTTTAAAATTATTCATGTATTTAGTAAGTATTGAAAAGGTTTGTCATTTTTTAGTTTTATCTCTTTTCTTCTCTTCTCTTTGACACTTAGACTTATGCATGTCCTTATGCATGGGGAGATATTTTTATCTTTTTTTGTTTCTTTTTAATTATATTTTCTTCTAAAAAAATTCATTAAGTGGACCTATTTTTATTTCAAAAATTTATACTATTTTTAAAAATAAAATATTAGATTAAATAGCTTAGTCATACTCACAGTTGTCTTTTTCTTCCTTCACATTGACGTGGTTAAATTTATTTGATGCTAAAAGAGTGCAACAATTTAAGGTTGATTAGGTACAATTTTTTGTTTTGTTTTGGAAAGGTAGTCATTTACTAGTTTTTAAATTTTCCCTTCCCCAGAATTTTTTTCTTTTAATCATTTATTTTTTGGTTTTCTAATCAAGGCTCTTTGATCTAGTACATAGCCAGCTAACAATCTAGGTTTCTAGCAATGACCATCAACAATGCCCCAGGGTTTTCGTTATTATATTTTTAGAACTTTTCAAGAAATGATAATATGATGAGAAATTAAGAAGTGGTTGTTCCAAATCCTCTACAATATTAAAAATCAAATAAATAATTGACTGTACTCATGAGTTTTTCCTTTGATGAGCTAACTTTACCAAATTTAAAACTTTATTTAGATCATGAATAAAAGTCTCCCATTATGCTATAAAATTTTTAGATTGCAAGTGATCTTGAGGTGATATGAATTTATTCCTTAACTATCATATGAATGTTAAAAATCTATTTGATAAAGGCCAACATAATTAAGATAATTAATCTAAATTTCCTTGCTTATACTTGTTTTTTATCTCAATAATATATTCAACTGTGTTTTCAAAAAAACCTAGTGTGTGAGAATAACTAGATTTTATATTTTTAGAGTCTTTGGAACTTACTACACCATGCATGTTCTTTTTACTTTAATGGTCAAACAAATTTATAGAAGATAATTGACATTTTATGCCTAGTACCACCTTCATAAGTAATGTTTATATACCAATCTTAAGTTAGAATCTGCTCCTACTTCATTTGATTGTATTTTCTTAACAAATCAAAATACTAAGAAGACTATGATGCAACCAAATTGTTTTTATCAAAACAAAAAGTGTGAAGATATGATAAGTAATGCCTATAGACTACACTCTATCATTAGATGTTAGTTAGAATAATTAAATAAATATAATATTATGTCAAAAGGTTAAAAAGTTATCCAAGAACATGAGCTATTTGGAAACCTTCCATCTAAAAATATTGCTTGCATAATTTTAGATGTTTACTAAAGTCATTTGATTCAGATATGAATGAAAAAATAAAATAAAATTATACAACATTTATTAGGAATGGATATGTCTCAGGGATTGGTTTATTTATGACTAATGAAATATTCGTTATGGATTTAATAAATGCCTCAGATGGGTTATATTATTATGGTTTATTTAGGTGTGGTCTTAGTAAAATCCCTAATTATGGTTGGAATCTAGTAGGTGGAAAAGTTATTATTTAATTATTATACATTAGCTAAGTCAACATATTACTAAAGTTATGTGTAGCAAGAGAATTGAATAATAATATCTATGGAAAGAATTTATTTTGAGAAGCCCTCAACTTACATAATGTTAATGTCAGGGTGGTTGCTGCTATGAATAACTTTGATATTTCAACAATTGAACAAGTAGATGTTGGTAATTATTTTGTTAGGATTAGTCCTCAGATGGGTACTTATGACTTAAGTTCTTCACAATATAATTAATGTGTGTGTAGAAAATAATATGTAGATCAAAGAATGTGAATGATTATTACATGAGTAATAATCACATTAATATAAGAGTTTGTAGGATTATTGAGACATAATAGAAGAGATATTATATAATATAGGTTTTTAAGAAATTTAGGGGATAAAATGAGATTTTATGGGAGATAATAAGATGAGATTTGAATCCATAGATATATGATATCCCTTCTCTATATATTGTACATTCTCTCCTAATTAAAATAATTGAAGTCGATTGACCCCCATTTTGTGTTATGCACATCCAAGCCTTTGGATCTTTCACAATAAATAAAATCTCTAATATGGAGTAATTTATACATATGGTATCAGAGTAGGTTCCCTATGGACCTCTATGTTTTACCTCCATCCATTTATTTTTACATAAAAATGGTTTAGTGACTATGCGGTGTAGCCCACATGTAAATTCCATTTTTGTCCATCCACTCTATTTACACACTGTCAAAATTTTTTAGTGAATATCACGTGGACATTTACTAAAATTTTCCATCCACTTGCATTCTCTTCTATTATTCCATGCTGTCCATTATATTCATAGTTTACATTCTATTTTTTTCACTATTTTCATACCAAAAAATTAATATATATATATATATATATATATATATATATATATATATATATATATATATATATATTGTTGGATGAGTTTCATGTTTGCATGAATTTAAAAGAGATATAAAATTAAAAAAACAAAGAAACAAGTAGTATTTATGGTGAAAAAATAATCTCTACATGGGTACAACCCCCTTGTAACAGATCTTGTAGGGTTTGAATTATTTTATGAAGTTGGCCATACCATGCTATATAAACTCTACTTAAGGGTTTAATCTATGGTTTGAATGTACATTAGATTAAGCTTCAAAAATATTAGATCAGTTGATTAATATTATGCATCGAGCCATTGGTGTTTTTATTTTTAATATTGAGAATTAAAAATTTATGTTGGCTTGGCCATCCCTCAGCACATTAGATCCCTATCTTGGCGAGTTCTTTTGTGATCTCAAACTAGGGGAACTACTCCCTGCATCCATTAGAGAATTGATATCTCTTTGATATAGCTCTTGAAACTTGGCATATTTATCCATACATAACCTTGTTGTGAGCTCCTAATCTCCACCATGCCTTAGATCTCATAATGCATAGATATTTTAATAGACCACATCAAAGAGAGATCCACATGCATTTTAAAGATTATGCATTGTCTCTCTCAATCCATTTATAAAACCATGATATTATTTGGGAAATGACATAGATTTGCATTAGATATAATATTAGTTTTAACCAATCAATAGATTATACTTGATAAACTTGATAGCTTAATATTGATCCTCCAATTTACCAATCATTCAACTCACAGAGAGCTCCTTGTTGAAACAGTCTATCTCAGGCTTCTGCCTCATTGAAACCATGAAAAAATCAATGGCAAAACCACTTTATCAAAGCCCATAGTTTTTAGTATTAGGTATTATTAAAAGTCTTTGTGAGATTTTTTAGAGTGTATAAATTTATAACTTAAGATATATATTTTTTAATTTATTAATTTTTATTAGTAGCCTATGGTTTTATATAAATTCATGATATTTTGATTTGGTAAGTGGTATTAGGTTCTTTTTAGGTTTTGGTTTTTTAGTTCTTAGATAAGTTTTTAAGTTACAATTTTTAGTTATTTTCAAAGATTTTGTGATAAGTTTATTTAAGTCTCTAAGTTTTTAAGCGTCAGTTATTTATGCTTAAGTTATGTGCTATTAAAGTTTTATTTTTAGGTTTTTTGAGTTTATGTCAACTTTTTTAAAGTTAAATAATGTGGTCAATACCACTAGGTTATTTATCCAAAGTCCTATATCATATTTTGTGTGTCCATCATTGATCAAAAGGATCAAATAAATCTCATTAAGATAGATATTAAATAAGCCTATGTTAAAGGAAATTATCAATAAAATAAGATATTTTATGTAATACTCTCTTATTAAATGTAATGGATGCATTCTTTGGTGAACCTGATGTCCACAAGTTAAAATTATGGGGAGAAATTCAAATATATTTAGTCCATGTGGGTTCTCTCCCCATTTTCGCACTAGGGGGAATAATAGGATTAGTCCTCACATGGTTTCTTAGGAATTAGGTGCTTCACATTATAATTAGTGTATGTGGAAAATAATAAGTGGATAAAATAATGTAAGTGATTATTACATGAGTAATGGTCAAATTAATATATGATTTTTAAGGATTATTGAGAGATAATACAAGAGAGCTTGTAGAAGATAGGTTTGTGAGATATTTAGGGGATATAATGAGAGTTCATGGGAGATAAGGAGATGAAATTTGACTCCCTAAATCTAGGAGATCATTTATCTATATATTGTACATTCTCTCATGATTAAAATAATTGGAGTTGATTAACCCCCATTTTTTGATGTACACATATGAGTATTTGGTTCTTTCACAATAAATAAATTCTCCAATATGGAGTAATTTATATAGATTTAGCCAATGGTAAAGTATGTAAATCTAATAATGAGACATATAATTATATGAAACATGATTATATTTATATGAAGATAAGTGTTAGGAACCCATGGTACCCCTTCTCTTTACTTTGTTAGTATAATAGCTGCTATGGATGCATATGATTTGTGAGTCATCCTGTGAGCATTTTGTTTTATCCCACATTCATGGGAACTAGTAGTTGATTAGATTAGACTTAGTATATAAGTAAGTGTTGAGGTCAATGAAGGCATCCACAAATTTATTGTATTGATCTTACTCAAAAGAGGTTACCCCCTTGAAGAAGCCAATGATTTTGCAATTCAACCATTGTAATTCAGTTCTACTTATTTGAGTTAATATATTGATAATTTTCATAATTTATTTTATGTATTTGAAATTATCTGCTAAATTGTTCAGGAAGAATCCTCTCATCTGGTATCAAAGCACTTTTTAGGGCCAAATTTTTTCCCAAAAAGTATTAACTTTGTTCTACTACATAATGCATTTAAGTAATTTTTTATATCACAATAATCTATTTTGGATCAGGGTAAAAACCTATTTGCATAACTATAAGAAGTGCTTGGATAAAATCCCTAAAACTCATTATGAGGATTACCATAGGAACCCAAAGTAGCTAGCCCATTGAGAGGACCTACCATCAAAATGGGCAATGGTCCCTTACCAATTGAGTAGTTCCCACCCATGAGGAAAACCAATAGTTATTGCTTAGAGGTAAATCCATGACCAAATTTTTTTGGATGGCATTGGTGGCCAAAGAGATATCTTTAAAACTTTAGGAAGCCATTAAAACTTGGGGCCCATTTTTATCAGTTTTAGAATATTCCTAGTAGATTATCAGAAGACTCTCAGAGGACTTACATTCAAATAGTTGATAGTAACTAGAAAAAAATCTTCAAAAAACCATCAACAGACTATCAAAAGACTCTCAAAGGACTTGTAGCTAGACATTTGATAGAAAATTAAAACCATAAATCATAATTTTTTTCATTTTTTGCCATATCTCTCCATCTATATCCTCTTTGATCTTCAAACTTTATTCAGATGCCTAAAATTTCATTCTCTACATTTTCTTCTTTGAGGTCCCATATCCCGATTCCACTCCTAATTCCTACAAATCTCAATTTTTCTTTTTTTCAGTTTTTGCCATAAATTCTATTTTTGACCATTTGCCTCAAATTTTTCCCATAGTGTTTATCTCCCTCTTATGATCCTTTGTTCCTCTTTGATAAATTTTCCATTTTTTCCATTTTTAATCCTAAAATTATCCTTGCCTTCATTAATCATACTCCTACTATGAAAAAAACTTAGTAAAAGTACCTTTACCCCTTGTGATTTCAGCCAAATCACAAACTTACTGTACTAAACATGTCTTAACTCTAGTTTTCCTACCCATTGCAAAATAACTAAATAAATAAATATATTATTCGAGTCATGGTAGTAACTCGAATAGGAGAAAAAAATATGGAGGATGAAATTCCTGCCCTCAAGACACATCAAATATCTTGATGAAAAAATTATCAGCCTCAATCTTCAACATACCACCTTGAACAATAGATGATATCTAGAGTCCTCTTTCGATACTATATTTTCTTCTTCCAATAATTTTCATGGGCTAAAGCTTTATTTTCTTCAATTTTATGGTGCATATCTAACTAGATGGATCTATTGAGTAGAAAAATATTTTAGTCTACATAATAATTTTGATACCAATAAGGTTATGCTTGCATCATTTCACTTGGAACTTGAATCCCTTCAATGATATCATTGGTATACCAAGGCTCATGATGAGCCAAGATGAACCAATTTTTGCACCCTCATTTTACAATGATTTGGACCTAGTACTTTTTATGACTTCATAGGAGTACTCACTAAACTTAGATAAATAGGAACTCTAAGAGAGTATTAAACAAAATTTGAAAAACTAGCCAATCACATAGAGGGATTATCTGATGAATTCTTTAGGAGTTACTTTGTTAGTAGACTAAAGGAGGCAATTTGATCTGAGGTCAAAATGTTCTAGCCCAACATGATGATGGAATCCCTATGGTTGGATGAATTAGTAGAGGACAAGATCACAACTTAGTATTGATTAAAATTGAAATTTGATCCATTCAAAAATATAACTCCATAATGATCTCAAAAAATGCCAGCCCTCAGAACCACTCTTATCAAGCATTTGACTGAAGTAGAGATGTGAGCTTGTAGAGAAAAAGGACTATGTTATAATTATGATGACAAATTAACTCAAGGATATCGATGTATCGAGTAAAATATCTACCTTTAAATGTGGAATCTCTACCCAAAACTAAATATTGGGAAGATATTCAGGATACAACACATGATCTGGAAAAAGCTCAATCAATTGTAGAACCTAGTTCTCAGGATGACCAACCAGAGATATCTCTCCATGCCTTAGAGGGATTCACCACCCCAAAAGCCATATGAATTAGGGGTTACTTCAATAAGTTCCCTCTCACAATACTCATTGATTTTGGTAGTACTCATAACTTCATTGACCCTCGAATCTCTAATAGGTTGATTGGTTTGTCTATCCTTACTCCAAATTTGAAGTCATGATTGAAAATGGGGGCATATTACCTTTCAAAGGGAAGTGTCATAATGTGCATATCTCTATTGGAGATTATAACTTGTGCTTCAACATGTTTTAATTTCCCTTAGGTATATGTTATGTTATTTTGGGAGGCCAATGATTATGCACACTTGGACCTATCTTATGGGATTTTGCTAAAATTTAGATGTAGTTTTCAGATAATGGGAAAAACACACATTGAAAGGCTTACAACTTAGGTCCCTCAATATCATCAATTCACATTACATAGAAAATATTTTTAAAAAGAATTCATATGGCATCATTACCTAGGTCCATTCCATTCAAATATAACCATCAATGGTCTCCACTCCTCCTTATGATCTACACACCATTTGCATAGGTATGCATGTGTCTTTTCCAGATTGCCACCTTCATGGATAGAAGACCACCATATTCAGATCCTTCTTAGAATTATTCCTCACAACATCAGGCCCTACTGCTACCCATTTTAGAAAAATATTGAGATTGAGATGCTCATTCAAAACTTATTGAAACAAGGCATTATTTCCTCTAATGCAAGCCCATATTGTTCCCTAGTTCTCTTTGTTAAAAAAAAAGATGGGTCATGTTGCCTCTGCATTAAATTTTGTGCACTTAACCACATCACCATCAAGGATAAATTTCCAATCCTTATTATTGATGAACTTCTTGATGAGCTTCATGGTGCTCATTTTTTCTCTAAGTTGGATCTCCACTCTGAATTCATGAGGATGATATCCTTAAGACATATTTTCAAATGCATAATGGCCACTGTGAATTTATATTCATGCCCTTTGGCCTCACTAATTCTCCTTCAAAATTCTAGGAATTTATGAATAAAATATTCTAGCCCTACCTGTGAAAATTCATTATGGTCTTCTTCCATAACATCCTCATCTATAGTAAAACATGGTCTGAGAATCTCCAACATCTGGAGCTCACATTAAAACTTCTCTTTGACCATCATCTTTGTGAAAAATAGTCCAAATTTACTTTTAGAGATGATGAAGTGGAGTATATTAGGCATATTATTTTAGTCTAAGGGGTTTGGATGGATCCTAAAAAATAACTGCCATGACAAATTAGCCTCATCCTCAAATACTCAAAAGCCTCCATGGTTTTTTGAGACTAACTAGATACTATCACAAGTTTGTCAAAGATTATGAGAAGATTGTAGCTCCACTGAAAACATGTTGAAAAAGGATACTTTTACATGGGCACAAGCTGTTGAGTGTGCATTTGAAGAATTGAAACAAGCTATGTGTACTATACCTATTCTAGCTATGTCAGATTTTGCCAAGACCTTCACTATCGAGAGTGATGCTTGTGGCAATGGAATTGGTGTTATTATCCTCTAAGAAGGATGCCTTATTATATTTGCTAATAAATGTCTTTCTAGAAAGAATTTAGTACTCTCTACTTATGAGAAAGAAATGGTGGCCAATTTTTACGTAGTACATAAGTGGCAACCATACCTATTGAGGTATCATTTTTGCATCAAAAATGATCACCAAAGTCTAAAATATTTCCTAGAACAATGGTTCTCCACACCATCACAATAGAAATGGGTTAGAAAACTAATGGATTATGACTATGAGATCACTTACAAGAAGGATAAAGATAATATTATGGTTGATGTTCTGTCTCACACATTTGCAAACCAAGCTTCGCTTTTAGCTATTTCCATGCCTATTTTAAATTAGTTAGATATTGTATAGTATGGGTATGTCAATGAATCCTAATTATATTAAATCAATTAAAAAATTGGCCACTAACCCCTCTACTATACCACATTATTCTTGGGAAGGTAATTCTCTATGATATAAGGGTTATTTGGTGCTTTCTCAGAGCACAAATCTTCAACAGGGTGTATTTTATGAACTTCATGCTTCTCCATCTATATGGAAATCAAGGTTTCTCAAAATTTATGAGCAGGCATGATGTAACTCATTTTGGAAGGGAATGAAATAAGTAATTCAACACATGGTGGTTGAATGTGATACCTACCAATGTAACAAGGGTGAAACCACACTCATCCATGGGTTGCTCAAACCCTTGCCCATCCCTACCAAGATTTGGACAAATATTTATATGGATTTCATTGAGGGGCTCCCTAAATTTGGAGGAAAAATAGTGATCTTTGTTATAGTTGGTTACCTCTCTAAATATAGTCATTTTTGTGCCCTCAGCCACCCCTATACTACCTCTATAGTCACATGAATTTTCTTGGATTAGATTTTCCATCTTCATGGCATTCTTTCATCCATTGTCTCAAATCATGATGGAACCTTCACCAGCCATTTTTAGATAGAAATACTTTGACATACTGACACCTAATTGACGATGAGTTCTAGGTATCATCCACAAATGGATGGCTAGACTAAAATTGTCAACAAATGCTTGGAAACTTTCCTTGGTTGCTTCACCTCATAATAATAAAATTAGTGGGAAAAGTGGCTCCCCCTCATCGAATAGTGGTACAATACCTCCTACCACACTTCAACTAAAATTATTCCATATGAAGTAGTCTATAGTCAAACACCACCAGTGCTCCTTCTATACACCCCCAGTAGTTCATAAATTTAAGTGGTCAACATGATTTTTTGAATCTAGGATCAGATCCTCATCACCTTATGGGAAAATATTCATATGGCACAAAATCAAAGGAAAAAATGGGCTGATTAGCATCATTATAAGCACACTTTGCAAGTAGGTGCTATGATTTTTCTTTGCCTACAACCATATAAGCAATCCTCCCTAAAACTCAAAGGGTGTCATAAGTTGGCTCCCAAGTTCTATGGACTCTATAAGGTTCTCCTCAAGATTGGTTCAATTGCTTATAATTTGGAGCTCCCACCTTCTTCCCGAGTTCACCCAGTATTTCATGTCTTTTTTCTAAAAAAATTTCTTGGCATAAACATTAGAGTGCAGACTATTTTACTAGAGCTTGATAATGAGGGATCCATCTTTTTTGAGATGGAGGCAATCATGGATAGGCATATAAGCCAAATTTTTTCTAAGAGGGAGGGGAATTTAGGAACCTATTCTACCCCTTCTCTTTACTTTATTAGTATAATAGTTTCTATGGATGCATATGCTTTGTAAATCATCCTGTGAGCATTTTGTTTTATCCCATATTTATGGGAAGTAGTAGTTACTTAGATTAGACTTAGTTTATAAGTAAGTGTTTAGGCCAATGAAAGTATCCACAAATTTATTATATTGAGCTTTCTCAAAGGAGGTTTCCCCCTTGAAGAGGCTAGTGATTCTATAATTTAGCCATTGTAATTCAATTATGCTTATTTGAGTTAATATATTGCTAATTTTCATAGTTTATTTCATGTATTTGTAATTATCTGCTAACTTGTTTAGGAAGGATCCTCTCATGAAGTTTCTTGATTTGGTGGCCATTATTCTCATTAAACTAAAAATAAAACTTTCAAGCTTCCATTTGAATCTATTGACTATGTGTATGTTAGCCTTACTTGCCCAAACAACTTGGCATTCATTACTAGCAAATGTATGAGTAGTTTTAATTTCACTAATAAATTGAGGTGTTAACATAGGAATTATTGATTCATGTTGATTATCACCAATAACCATGTGATTAATTTTAAGATAAATTATTGCATGAAATCTATCAAAGTGCATTTTTGTAAATTCTTTTTCCTCATAAATAGGTGCAACAATATTTTTAGGAACTACTCCATGATTTGAAATAAAATCAACTATTGTAGTAAGTACAATTCATATGGTAAAAATTTAAAGGATTAGGTAGATGAAGTATTGTTGAATGGGATGAAATACATTGAATAAGTGATAAAACTATTTGGAACCATTGATACAAAAGTTATCAATGTGAATCAATAGATCAAATACCATAAGAATGAGCTAAATGTATGGGAAAATATAAAATATAATGTTTGTGTGATGGTTGATGTTGAGACATCAATAATAGTCAAGGATAGATTCTTCAAAAAACCTGAGGATGATACCTCTTGTAAATGGTTTAGATGTATTCTTGAGAATGTTGAGGTCATGAATCAAGCAATATAATAACTGCAAGATAGATCAGTATTTAAAAGTAAAAGAATAAGATGATTACTTTTAATATAGATGAGAGACATTGTGACTTATTCAAAGAAGATGCAATCACTCTACATATTGTATATGAAGTAAAGGCTTAGTTAAATAAAGTGATAAAGGAAAATTTATTCAAGGAGAATAAATTTAGTGTATCTTTCATGTCTATGATTAGTGAAATACATGTTTCAATTAAATAAATGAATATTAAATTGATTGAAATGATGTAATTTACAAATGCTATATTTCTAGTTTTTAAAATATGGATGACATGTTCAAAGCATGTAGTAGTACCAAAATGGAATGACATCACTGAAGTAATAAATAAATTCAAAAAATCTAGGGCTACCCTAGGCAAATAATGAGCCAAAAGCTCCTTAACCACCCCAAGTTATATAGCACTAGCTAACACACTGAAGAGGACTTCATAGTGAAGTCTATGAATTTGTCTTTCCATTTTTATCAATATTTTATTTTAGGAAAGTCATATTTTCATTTTTTAATTGTGAAAATTATAGAAAATAAAATAATACAAAGGTTAGAATACCAAGAGTCATTTTGAATGTGAAGGGTCAACCCATTCCCTCTTCTTACAACTATGAGAAATGACTATTATAAAAGGGTTTTTGATGTCAATGAGAATTGAATATTGAAGAGGAAGGAGAAAGAAACTTTGTGTTCGATCTTCAACTGAGAACCAATGAATTTCATAACTATATATCTTATTTTATTTTATGAGTATGTGCCTTTCTTATGTTAATACATGTTTCATAGTTCTAAGTAGTAATCATGTTTGATCTCAATTAATCATATTAATTCCATTTAGTTTTCTCTAATTACATAGTTAAATGAAATATATGTTTGCTTATTTACATGTGACTCTTCACCTTCTTTTTCTCCATTTTTATTTTTAGTTGAATGTCATAAAAATAACCCCTATTCATCTTGTAAATAGTGTAAATATGCTTAGTGTAATTTTTACCACTTTCAATAAAGGGAACCTCACCTCATTATAGAGGAGATACATTTTGTCTCCTTCATTGTTACAAAATCCCTATTTTTCACAAGTAGAAAATATTTCACCAATAGTTTTTGGAATCCACTATGGGGCACATTCTTACTTTCCTTGTAACCCACAGTCACTTTCACGACCATCCCTATAAATAATAACTAAGAAATCCAACCAAATATTGATAACACTAGTAAATATCTCTTCTAATATCTAAAATTTTGCTTAAGATAATAGAGTGAGTAAGTCATACTTTTAAAGAGATAAAATCATGCTAGATGAGGAAGAATAATGTGAAAAATTTGATCAACAAATTTTTGCACTCATTATTGGAATAATAGTAATCAGGATAATATAAGGAGCTCCTTAAAATATCATCATGGTTGATAAAAGGTACACAAGGTATAGCAAAAAAACAGTTTATGATCCATTATTTGATTTGTAAGAACAATCTAGTTTCAGAATTTCTCCTAAAAAGATAAAATAGGTACAACCTATCAACATAACATTTTCCCTATTTAAAATATTAGTTCCTAGAGAATTGAATTTTTAGAACATGGTTGATGTTTTACCATGGAGTCCTCACATCGACTCATTGGATTTAGGTACTCAACTCCATGAACTTTCAAAAGACTCTAGGAAAAATTTCTCCAAGTTTATCAATGATGGTAAACAACATCCCAATGAACACATAAAGGCTTTGTTATCTACTTGTGGAATTTTTGGTGTGGAATATCAAGATGTATCAGTCTGGATGTTCATGGAAACATTGGTTAAAGGACCCATAGAGTGGTTTCATCACTAACCTAATGCTTCCATCATTTATTGACCAATAATGAGCTCTAAATTTGAATAAAGGTCTAAACCTACTGAAGATGAACATTATCTATTAGCATACTTGACCTAGACAAATAAGGAATCCCATTAACTCATGAGAGAGTTGATTTCCTGATTCAATAAGAGGGTGCATAAAATCCTAGTTACTACCATGCCTATAGTATAAAATTAGAATTTTGTTCTAAACGTGCAAGTACCTGAAGTAAGCTTCTTGCTTTAGAGGAATCATACTAAAAATTTGGTTATTACACAAACCCAAGTCATGGAAATCAAAGATGATATGATCATGGCTGGGAAGATTTAAAATGACTCTTTCAAAATTAAAGAGTAGAATTTAGAGACCTTTTGGTTTAGAGACTAGAAAATGACATCTTGGCTTTCAAGAATCTAATTTCCCAATCTTAAAATACTCCTTACAAAGACATACCTAGGAGATCATTTATTTCATATCATGTCAACATTCTCCCTAGGCTACCTCCTTCAGGTACTCAACTAAATATTGAAGAAACCCCCACTATTATTCATTATGCATGTATATTTCATGCTATCAACGATCACTATGGTTGAAACCATATAGAAATGGATAGAATGTTGTAGCTATGTACCATTGAATAACCACTCAAAGAAGGTGTTTTGGGCACCTTTGGTCCTAAAATTTAAGAACCCAATGGTGATTCGAGTATGGGTTATTTTGAAAATGAAATCAAAGGTGATGAATATGATGAAAAAATGAATGATATAAATAGTCATTCATATGTGGTATTTACCTGATCTTAGAATGAAAATATGAGGGATTTTGAAAAAAATGAAGGACTATGATTAAAAAAATAAAGAAAATCCTAAGGTTGTAGGCACTCCCAAGTTTGTTCTTAATAGAGACAGTTCATTACCAAATTTCTCAAAGTATAAACAACCAGAGCGGTTTGGAAGTTCTAACTCTCCAATGTGTCCACTAATGAATAACCTACAAATTATTCCTTTAACACAAGTGATCATATGAATAAGACTAAGGTTGAAATTTATCAGATTGAATACCTAAGGGTGAATCCTGAATAATTAGACATATTAATTAAGTTCATCAAGGGAGGAAGTTATAACACACTTCTTTAAGGAGCACATATTAGATTGGTTGATTCTAACTTGAAAAAATAATGTATCTATTTACATTCAAAGTAACAAAAGGATCAAAATTTTTTGTGTCTTTGTTTTTTGGTGATTTTAGGTTGAATAATTGCATAATTAATTTAGGAGCCTTGGACAATGTCATGTAGACCTAAGTTAGACATGCCTTAGGATTGAATTGCATTAAAATATTTGGGCATTGTTTCAACATGAAAATAAATCAAGTCTTGCTAATTAGATAGATAAAGGATGCATAGGTTGCTCAAGCCACCTTTCCTCAAAAGAGAGTCAATAGGGCCATACTATTGGTAAACATTCATGTAATGATTATGAGCCAATATTTTTATAAATATATTAGAGGTGAAATCAAATTGGATTGGACATAGGCTGTGATCTTAGTGAAAAGATTTAATGAGAAATTACTCCTAAAACCAAAATCCAAATACTTGGTGCATAAGTCAAATTATCCTTGAGGAGGAATCCTATATGAATAAATAAGTCTTGGCATGCATATGATGATGGTTGAAAAGGATATATAACTTACAAAATAGATGGAAGGTGAATCTAGTGATATCTAGACTTTAGAGTTCAATGAAAATTGCTCAACTATAGGTTCAGGAGATGGCTTATTGCTAATTTATCTATAGAAAGAATTGTTTCCTTTTTCCTATAAGATCTAATTCAAATGCACCACTAACACAATTGAGTATGAGGTATTTTATTTTAGGATTTAAATTAGTGTAATAAATGGGTATATAGAACCTAAAATCACAAAGTAATGTTGAATTAATTATCAAAGAAATATAAAACCAATATTAGGTAAAAATGATATGCTCAAGCATGACAAAAATAGGGTCTAGGATTGTATTGAAGCCATACAAGCTTTATCCATTAATGCAATCCCAAGAGAAAAAAAATCCGAGATTTATTCCCTAGCCTATCTACTTATTTGATGATTCCTCATCTGTATATTGACAACGATTGGTATATCATTGAAATGGTATATTAACCCAGTGTACCAAATAATTATAAACATTGGAAATTATTAAATAATTATGAGCATATCATTACTTTCTTAGATTTAAAAGATAATTTCATAAATTTGTATTTTTATGGAAGCACTGATACCTATAGATAATATTCCATTTTGAAAGATAAATAGGAAAAAAAATTGTAAACACCTAACAGAAAATATAATCAACTAGATGAAAAAATCATATAGCTGAAGGGAAACAAGATCCCAAAAGTTCTATTTTTTTTGGAAGAGATGTTTGATAAACATGACAGGTACATCAAGCAAAATTTTCAAAAAAATCCTAGATGATCCCCCAAATATGAGGAAGTAAATATTGGCATGGAAGAAGAACCAAAGTGTGTCAATATCAGAAAACATTATTCCAAGAAAGATCATGAAGGTTCATTGCTCTTTTAGAATTATACAAAGACATATTTTCTTGGTGCTATGCTAATTTGAAGTCCTTCAAACCAAAGAGTATGAAACATAACATTGTATTGAAACCCTATGTCAATCCATTTAGGAAAAAAAATGAGACTCTATAAACCTAAGATATCTGGTACCATATACTAAGAGATCAAGAAGATGTTATATTCCACACTCATATTTTTTATTCACCATTTGACTTGGGTAGCCAACATTGTATCTGTCCAAAATAACAGTGGGGAAGTCAATATTTGTGTGTATTTTCATAATCTCAATAAAACTTCAATCTAATATAATTACCCCTTACCAATCATGGACCAAATCCTATATGTTGTCATAGGATCTAAAATTATGTTTATGTTAGATGGATTATTGAGATACAATCAGAGTAAAATAGCTATAGAAGATCAATTAAAAAAGATGTTCACCACCCCATGGAAAAAATTTCCCTACAAGAGGATGACTTTTGGTCTCATCAATATAAGGGAAACATTTAAAAAGGTGATGTATTTGACCTTCCATGATATGAAGAACAAGATTATAGTGATCTGCCTAGATTATCTCACTATATTCTCAAATATAAGAGAAGATCACTTAGAACACCTAAAGAATTTCTTTGAAAGGTACCACACTAATGAGATATATTTGAATCCCAAAATTTTTATCTTTGTAGTGCTCGAAGGCAAGCTCATAGGTCACATGGTTCTCAATAAGGTACCTATATTGATCCAAAAAGTGTAAATGCTATCCAACAACTATCCCTACCAACCAACAAACCTAACACTCACTCATTATTCAAAGAAGTCAACTTTATTAGAAGGTTTGTGTATGCAAAAAATTAAGATAGATCAATAACTTATTTAACTTAGTAAAATAAAAGATTAGATAAGGTAATCAATTAACATCCATTTCAATACATGTTTATATCATTGTAGACACCTAAAAATGGCCACTGATAACCTCCAACCAGGCTTTTGACTAATTTCTACCAAAATGTATAATTTGGCCTAAAAACACTAAAACATGCTAAATGATGTGAACCTATTATATTCAAGTGACAATTTTTACTAGGGTATCATTAAATGAGGTAATGCAATTTATGAAGTATCTAACTTTGATCAAATCATTTTGAGTCAAAATGGCATTTTCGCACCTAGGTGCTCTGGATTGCTCTTTTCTACCAAATTTATTGCATGAGACACATGAATTTGTTATTTTGCATTGAAAACATGATAAATTGGAGTATGGTTATAATTCATCTAACATCAACTTCTAATTCCAATCCAGTCAAATTTTGAGCCAATAACAAGACATTTTGACCAATTTGATTAATTTGTGCACTAAGGGCCAAAATTTGCATCAAAATTATCTAATCATGTTTAAAATCTAATTAATTCAAATAATGAGACTAATTAATAATTCCATGGAGATTTTTTAATATTTATTTTTGAAAATAAATATTAAATATTTGCATCATCAAATGACATCATTTCTATGGGGTGACATCCATAAACCATAAATGCATAAAATATCAAGATTAAGTCACCCCATGCCTCATTAAGACTCTCCATGCCTCTTAAATGCCCCTCTATCCAAAATATTTATGGGGTATATTTATAAATTTAATTACACAATTGGATTTATTCATGGCCATACATCTCAATCTTGAGATAGACAATCATGGTTAATCCTGAACCATTTTGAAAATCTATAAATAGGAGGCCTTGCCTATTAAAATTTAAGATCTAATTTAAGATCTTTTAAGCCAAAGTTACCATGAATAAATAGATTAAAACCACATAGTTATGTAGTGTTATTATGCCCAAATATTGATTCAAATCCATTAAAATCCAAAGGTGCCAAGAGGACATGAAGGTAACCACACTCCATTGAAGATGTCTTAAAGCACAAGCCAAGCAAGCCAAAGGAACATTTTGGAGTAATCAAGGATTTGGTAAGAAATTTGTGTTTTACGTTCATATTTCTCATTTATTTCTATTTATAATTGTGTTTTTAAATTTTTTTCCCTCACTAAGCTCCCCCTAGTGACTAGGCCTAGAGATGTTATGCTAGTTAGTGTGTTTTTTCTCAATTTGATTTCATTTTGGAACTAACATGATACAAACCATCCTCTCTTGATTCAAATTCATAGTCTACATAATGTCATACCTGATGGGACCGAGCCTCAAAAAATTAGTTAAATTTCACCTACAAGTAATATAATAACCATTGTCATGCAAGATCTTGGAGTGTGGAGGTAAACAAGGTAAAAATTTGAGCAAAATTCCATTTTTTATAAGTCACAAGTTTGTTCTCGGGAATATGTAACCTAGCTTGACTGTGTGACCCAACTCACCCCAAATCGACCCCAAATCACCTCAACTCACCCTAAATTTAACCCAACTCACCTTGACTCACCCCAACTCACCCCAACTCACCTGTTTAATCCAACTCAACTATGTGAAATATGAGAGCTCATTTTTCAAAAGTCCTTGTCTCATCCTCTAAAGTGCTTCACAACAAGCAATCATAATCTTATTTTTCCAGGGTCAAATAAAAATTTGAGCACCATTTTACTTATTTAGATTAAATATACACTTCATTTTGGGCATTTAAAATGAATTAGTCTAATCAAACACTTTCAATTTGGAGTAAGGAAATTAATCTCACTTTAATTATTTGCAATCTTGCTTGTTGATTATGTGTTTTAGAGAAAAGAGGTGTGCGTATGATCTCCCATCCATCCCCTTTAGGGAAATTTTGGGATCAAAAACACCATTTCATTGCACTTTAATCCTATTCCAAGGCATAAAAATAACATCATCTAAATCACTCCCAAAAAATCATAATAGTATTGGGTGACCTTGAGGCAACCATAAGGTCTTTCTATTATGTCATTTATTTCATGCATCTTGGCTTGTGAGGGGGACTTCATTACCTCCCATGAGTTCTTTAGAGAATATTTGACTTGGGGTTTCATCTCTTGATATCATCTTCAACCCCTCTCCATGAGGGGGTATATAAATTGAGATCCCCTCACTAGGATGATGGTTTGAGTGGTTAAACCATCTCTGTTAGTATAGGCTAAGCTTGAGACATTTGAGCATGTTAGATAGCACACTACATTGAGCAAGTGAATGATGTAGTGGTTTTTAAAAGAGCTAAACATTTTTACAATAATCCAAGTGCCATGTACCCAAATGGCATGATCTTATCTTGTATTTTGATGTGAAATTATTATGCATCTGATACATCTAGAACACTCAAAAACCAATTAGTTTAGTTAACCCCACTTTGCCATACCTTTTCAGTTTAGGGTTTAAGATGATTAGTTAGTTGTTTTGTCTTGGTATCAGATTACTTGGTCTTGTTTGAGAGTCAAAACTTGGTGTTAACAAAAAATACATAACCAAACACATTGTCCTTGAATTTCTTTGAACAAGGCGCTATTATGCTACCCAAGTGAAAAAGATCTTTTTCCTTGTTCAAAATCATCATCATACACTTTGTGTCATATCTTCCAATTTGGCATAGTTATTCTACCCATTTGAGTCTAGACCTTTTTTTCCACATTTTGTTTAATTCCCTCTTTGATAGTTTAAATTTGAAATTAAACTATTCTACATTTTAAAGGTTGATGTGTTAAATTGGGTTCACCACTTTTCACTTGACTTGTTTTAACTTGAGTTGAATTTCTAATTTGAATTGAGGGCCACTTTTAAACTCAACATCATTATCATAATTTTCTAGGACTCAAGTCATATCACATGTTTACTAATGCTTTGAGTCCTAGACTTTGACTATCGATCCTATTTTTCCATTTGTCTATTTGATATCACACTCATGCCTTAGAGAAATTTATCCAAATTTGTATGTGGGTATCATTTTAGTTGAGGAGAGTAGGGTTATGCTACCAAAATCATGGTAAACCATTTTTTCCTTAGAGTCTTGATAAAGTATTTATCACACCTTTTGAGAATTTTAGCATTTTTATGTTGCTTAAATTATTTTGAAAATTATTTCATAGGCCTATTCATATAGAGTCGAATTTGTTTCAAATTTTCAACCATTTCAAGTTTTTTTAGATCCTTTGTCTAGCATGGTTATGCCATTCATTTTTGTCTAGTTTATTTGTTCACAGAGCTTATCCTTATCATTGTTTGTGCTTTTGTTTGGGAGAACACAACCTTTCTCCAAGATCCTTTTGCTTTATGGATTATACCAACTGATCATGTTTATGTTTGATTCCATATGCCAGGTCTAGTTTAAATCCATTTCCAAACTTTTTAGATTAAATCAAATCACATCATGCCTTTATTTCAAGTCTAGATTTTGATGCCATTTGAGCTTATCTTTTGAATTTGTATTTGGATAAAAGACCTAGTGAATCTTTTCCCTTTCCTAGTTTAGACCTTGTTTGGAACACTTTGACCTAGACTTTTGACATGTTAGTTTTTATTCAGAAACTTGAAATTTTGTGTATATGACATTTGACATTAGATTATTTTATGCCAAGTCTTAGAACAAACCATTTTGGAGATACAACTCCATGATCAAATCATTGTTTGGAGATACAGCTCCACCTTTTTGACAAAGTTAGACCAAGTTTGAACCATTTGTCCTTTCGACATAGTTTTTTAGAGTTTGCATAAATCTAAGCCTTTTGTTTTAGATCTTTCATCATTTATGTGGACATGTCTAGCTATACTTATGGTTGAATCACATACAATCCAATTCAAGATAAAATGGCTACATAAATTGACTCTAACCAAATGTCTTCTTATGATCCAACTCAAGACCTTGATTGGTATTAAGAGTCTTATGAGGAGGATTTTTTTGAAAACCCAACTATAGATAATGTTTTTTGGGATATGGATCCATATCTTCTTTACAATAATCATTATATGGAACATAGTCAAGAACTAGCTTATGATCCAACTCGAGATTGGAATGATGTGGTTTATGAGGTGGACTTAGATGCTTTAGCTTTTACAAGCTACCAAGCTCCATAATTCCCCAAAATTGTCCTTCTAAGAACTCATCCTTTGTCTTGTGTGATCTACCAAGCTCTACAATGCCCCAAACTTATCCTTCCAAGACCTCATCTTTTAGCTTGTAGGGGCAATCAAGCTCCACAATGCCATACCATTTCTATACCAAGACCTAGTATTTTAGCTTATGTGAACAACCAAGATCCAAAATTCCCTATAATTATCTAACCATTGATCATTTTTCATCCATTACCAATAGTTTCCCACTTTAGAAAACCATAGCCAATCCAATCACAACTTGAAATGAACCAATCATTCAAAGACCAAGATGTGTTCAAAATTGGTATTTTCCAACTCCTTGGAAACCAAGGCCAAAAGAACCAACCAATCCAAGATGTTTTTGATAACCAACCATTTGTGATAAGTTAATCTGTGATGAATCAATTTTCAATCCTATACTTGTTGTTGAGAAGTCTCACTTTAATGAGCTAGTCTTTATTGAGTCACTTCTTAATAATTATAATTGCCTTTGGGAAAATCATTACCTCAACCATATTCCTATTTTTTACGGGCATCCATTTGACAAGAAAGTCTATAAGGAGTTATCTCTTGACCTTTTTCCTACCATTAAGGAGTCTCACTTTGATAAAATAATTTTTATGGAGCCCATTATGCCATCACAGGCTATTACTTGTCTAATATCAAACATTCAATAAGACATCATTGAACAAAGTACATATCAGATGAAAAATCAACATTAGAATTAGGTTATATTCTTGAATCAACATCTGATTTAGCATCAAAATTAGAATCAACATTAGTCTCAACATCAAATTTAGAGTCTTTTGAGTCAGAATCAGATTTAGAAACAAAATACATTCACAAATTTTAAAATATTAGTTGCACATTCCTCTTATATCAGTTTGAATACATTTTTTTATCCTTCTATGGTTTTTGAGGATGATTACTTTAACATCACCACAATTTATCCTAGTATCTTATATAAGTATTGTGCTACCAACTCCCATTCAGTTACCATTCCACATGCCATTACTACCAACCAACATAGCCATATTATTTACATTCCATCTCCCAAAAGTGTCAATTGGGATTGATAGAATCACACTTTATTGAACTGAATCCATGGTGACATAGCAGTTGAAGAAGAGCAAGGAGGCTAAGACCACATTCATTTAGTAGAAGAACACTCTCCTAGTGAAATTTTTTTGGAGGTGCTAGGGGATAATCAAAGTTAAAACTCATCATCTTCTAGTGAAACCTTTTTGAAGGTGTTATAATACAGTGAAAGTCAAAAGCCAATGTTCATTAATGAAACTTTCTTGGAGATGCTACAAGACAATCAAGACAAATTCATTAGTGAAAACCTCATCGAGGCACCAATCACTGAGCACAAAATATCTTCATTACATGATGAAGACAAAATCAAAGGTCAAATCAAAATAGTTTCCAATTTATAACCTAATCAGATGGTAGCTACTCTCAATATCAAACAATAGAAAAATCTAGTGGTCCTATCAAGAGCATCTTCAGAGGTATTTGACCCTACCACGACAAATCTATGTTGAATCCAATATCAATAAAATTACATGTGACTAAAAGTCCTACTCTTCATTTGTTTCCTTAGCATTATCATCCACCATTCCATCACCATAACAAACCTATCATCCAAAAATTATCCCCATTTACCATTTATTGCCCCCAAAAAATGACTTCTCATTTTTAGGACAACATATGAACTATTTTGGCCCTACAAGACCAAAATTGTCCCTTCCCTTTACAAAAATTTGTTCTAAGCTTTCAAATTCCTCATTTTTCAAGCTTTTCCAGTAAAGGGATTAGCAAGTTCAAAGGTTCAACATCATCAGCAAGAGCTAGGTGCATTTGTCAAAGGTTCAAAGTTCAACCATTTCAAAGGTTCCACGGCTCTGAGCACTTAACAAGTTTCAAAGGCTCGAATCGTTGAACCGTTGAACCTTGAACCATTTTGGTTCATTAGTTCAATGGGTTTAATGATCAAGAGGTTCAACGCATTTGGTTCAAAAGGATATCAAAGGGGCTTAGCCAAATAAATGAAATGAACCGTTGAACCTTGAACCACTTCAAAGTTCAATGGTTCATGGGTTCAAAGGTTCAAAGGCTGCCCCAGTTAAGGAAAGAAGTGTGCATAAAATCAAGAGTCAAGTGGATGCTGCCAAGTGTCGTCAGCTGAGCCCATTATACTTTGTTTCAGGAAGTGGCAGAAGCTGCCACCTATCCCTTAAAGGATCAATGGAGGCTGAAAAGTCTCATCATCTGTGAGAGCCTAATTGAGCCCCAAATATTTTTATGGTGTTACAAAAACTTGGGAGCAGAAAGTGCCAAGTGTCAATGGCAGAATGTTTTAGTAAGAAGAGGTGTAAGATGCCACATTTCAAAGGATGGGGCCCCCTCAAATGCAAAGACATAGAATAAAAGGGAGGTGACTTCCTTCGGACAAATTGTCTAAAGAAATTCCTTCAGACATTTTGTCTGAAGGAAATAAAGGGACCAACATCCCTCCAAAGGAAAATAATCCCGAAGGCCACCTAGAAGACCCGAAGGGCAGATACCCTTGTGGGGGGGAACACTCGACACACATGAAATGAACCTTTTTCAAGACCCCAAAAGGCATGTTCCCTTTAGAAAAGGTTGAATCATCAAAGCACAATAGAAGCTACCAAGTGTCACGTATCGAGACACAGTTTCAAATGAAGCTTCAAAGCATGGAACTCACCACGTGTCCCATCTTAGTGTAGTGGAAGCTGCCACGTGTCTGCATCTACACCCCCAGCCTTTAACAGTTTCAAAGCTTATTCTGATAAGCTTATTTCAAAGACATGGATGCCACCACATGTCCTCACCCACATCATAATAAGATGATAGGCCTGTGAATGTCAAATTCAGAGCGACTAGCTAGTCATTAACCTTCAATCGAGGAAAGAACTGTGAATGCCAAATTGGCTACAATTGTTTATTGATTTTTGTGGACTCAAAAGGTGAACCCAGATGCATCTAAAGAGCCTAAGGCTGGGACATAGAGAAGGAAGAGAAAAAGAGGGAAACTCAGTAGGAGTTATTTCCAATAGGTGAAGCAATTCATCAGGAAAATATTTGGGGCCTCCAAACATTGAAAGCACCGTCTGTTTGTCCCCTTTGAGATAAAGGCAGAATAGACAATTACATAGCTAACAAGTGATGGAATGAGTGATTCAAGCTAAGGAGTAGACAAAGGAGATAAACCAACACACCATAGTTAAAACAGCCACCCTATTCCAACATGACAAAATCAAGAATGCATCTAAGGCATTAATGCACCGAATGGATCACCCCATGGGAAAAGGTGCCAGGCCTCTCTCTGCCTCTATATAATTTAATCTTTCATATCATTGAAGGAGACTTTTCATTTTTACAGGAGCGAAACTCTACCCATTTTGAAAGAAGAAGACTGAGACTTTGAGCTCAGATTGTAATTTCATTTCATTTTATCTGAATGAGAAAGCAAGTTGTTTGCAGACTTTGTGTTGTTTTAGCTTATGCTACTTTAGGAAATTGTTCTTATGTCTATTTCTTAGAAGCATTCTTATTTATTTATTTGACAAGTAGAACCAGTGAAAGTAATTAGTAAAGTGTCCTGAAATCAATTGTGAGGAAGACTTTGCGCTTTCACAATTGCTTTCAGTCTGTGTTTTTCTTTTATTTCTATGTTGAGGATTCTGGGATGACTTTGTGCCCCCATTATCATTTGTGATATACTCTTTGGGCAGTTGAGGTGGAAAATTTGTGTTCTATTTCATCCTACTGGTTACTGCACCCTTTTGCCATCAGTTACTTTTACTACTTGAAAGAAACTCCTGTTGTTTCCTGCAAGAACACTTCTAAAAGAAGAGAAGTGCCTTCAGTGTTTCCACCAAGATTTTCTCCTTTGTCTGTGAGCATCATCTCTAAAAGAAGAGAGATGGATGGTTTATTCTTCCCCCATGTGTTATTTTCTGCTTATTTATTAGTATATAGCCTTCATATATTTAATAGGAAACCTCCCCTTGATGAGAGGAGAGATTTGTCCCCTTTGGATGTGATAAACCTATAACATTGGATGACCAATCTCCCTATGCTATGGTGATAGGAACTATTTTGGTCACTAGTTAGTTGGCTGACAAAATATTCACCCAACAGTTTTTGGCGACTCCACTAGGGAGGGACAAGCAGTTTGAAGCCTCAAGCTTCAAATTGAAGCAATACCAATCCTTTTCCATTTTTTTTTCACAATTTGGCAACTTCACGCTATACTAGAGGCCAAAAATCCCAAGGTGTTGTTGACCCTACTTTTGAGTTGGTGCAACAGAGTAATTTTGAGTTGTTTCCTCCACAACCTCACCTTAGACAAACTAGGAGTCTTCCTCCTAGCCCTACTAGGTCACCACCATAAGGCAAAGCTTCTTTTTTTGCTGCTAGCCAAGCTTTGCCTATCCACACTCCACCTAGATTAGTGATCCCACTTTTACATAATCAAATCATGGCTCAAGGCCCTTGGGGTAACTCTTTCGGTCCACTGAATTTGACTCCACCTCTGCATGAGATTCCACGTAGTTTAAGGAAAAATTTCCCCAAATTCTTTGGTGATGGGAAAGTTCATCCTAATGAACACATTACAACTTTCAGCATAGCCTGTGGTGTAATAGGGGTGGAATTTGAAGACATAGCAGTCAGGATGTTCATGGAGACACTATAAGGCACTACTACAGACTAGTTTTACCACCTACAGGTTGGATCAGTGACTAATTGGGACACTCTAAAAGACAAGTTTGAAGCTATATTTAAGCCTATAGAAGATGCACATGCCTTGCTGGCTCAACTCACTTAGATGAAGAAAGAGCCTCATGAGCCTATAAGGGATTTTATTGCTAGGTTTGACAAGCTGAGGCACAGGATTCCCATGGTCACCCAGTTGACACCTCAAAACCTCAAATGTTTCTTCATCAACTCACAATTTCTTGAAGTGAGTTTCTTGCTGAGATGGGCCAGACACATAGACCTTATTGCTACTGAGGACTTGGCTACTGAGGTAGAAGATGACCTTATCTTGGCAGGAAAGATAAGGAGAAACCCTTATAAAGGTAAATCCTCTTCATCTTCTAAATACTCACCTACAACCACCACTAACCCAATGGTGCAAAAGCTAAAAAATGAAATGCTAGATCTCAGAAAGCAAGTGGCGTAAGGGATGTTATCTGCTCTTACATACAGAGATATGCCCAAGAGGACATTTTAGAATCAGGCATACCAAGACAATGCTACCAGGAATCTAAGATAACAAAACCACCTTCCTCCTCCACAGAGGAACCTCGCCCTTGAAGCACCTCCAACTAACTCAGTAGTTAGATATCTTGAAGCTGAATCAGACTTCTCATTCTAGCCTGAGTTGAATCTCAAAGATGACGCTAATCTCTTCACTGAGGAAGAAGAAGAATTAGCTGGTGACTCCCATATTGGTTTCCTAAACTATCAAGATGAACCCAGAAGTAAAGGTAATGTAGCTAAGGGGTCATATGCTATTTTTACCTGGTCTAAGAATCAATGAACTCAACAAGCTAATAAGGAGAAAGTAGAGGAATGATCTCAACCAGTAGTTTCAATTGTTAAGCGGGGATCCCCTCTTCCTTTCCAGCCAAAGGACCCAGTCATTTTGAGAAAGGTAAGTATCCCAAATGCCCCTATGCCTTCTACTTCAAATATGCAGTCCATTCCTCCCCCTTTCAAAAATTAAAAGGATAAACTCCCATCCTCTATTCCTAGCTCATTCCAGACATTTGATATCATTGACCATATAAAGAAAACCAAAATTCAAATGTCTAAATTTGAATTTCTATAGTCCCATCCTAAGCAATTAGATAGACTGATTCAATGTGTTAAAAACTAGAACATCCCTGTTGAACAAGAAATTCCCAAAGTGACACATGATCTTGCCAAGAATGCACCCCCTAGGAAAAACCTTGTCATTGCTCCCCCTACTGTTCCTGGTAGAACTGAACCTTTTTATGTCTCCTTGCTGATAAATGGACATCAACTAAATAATTGTATCATTGATTTTGGAGCTTCAAACAATGTCATGCCTGCTAAAGTGGCTAAATCCCTTGACCTCACATTGACTAAGACTTTTGGTAGATGCTTCTCCATAGAGAACAAGCAAGTGCTTTTGCTGGGACAAATTAAAGATGCCCAATTTGTGTTTGCTACCATTCCAAACAAAAGAATCAAGATGATTGTCTTGGTAGCAGATGTCCTAGCATCATATGGCATCCTTCTTGGGTAGAATTTCTACAGGGATGTTGGAGGTGAATTAAGCATGGATTTATTAGAGGCGAGGATTCCAGTTAAAGGTGTTATGAAGAGGCTACTCCTTGACAAGGAAGTGAGATATGTGGTTACCCAAACCTCAACACCTGAAGCTCAAATTCTATTTGAGTCTTTAGGCATGGGTAACTACTTTCTATACATAGATGGAGTTCATGAGACATCTGATGAAGCTCCTATAGATGACAACTTGGAAATGCATTCAGCTAGAACAACAAAGGAATTAGCTGAGCATAAGGCAAGTGTGGAAGTATCTCCATCCTCGGATGAAGAAGAATCCAAAAGAAAATCAGTATCAAATGAGGTATGGATTCTTGAATTTGATGGCAACTGCTCTTCCACTGGTTCAGGAGTTAGGGTTGTGTTAATATCTCCTCAAGGAGATATTTTTCCCTCATCTTATAAATTACAATTCAGCAACACGAATAACACAGCTGAATATGAGTCTCTATTGCTTGGATTGAGATCTACTCGAGACAAAGGCATCAAGCTCCTTCATGATAAAGGAGATGCCAAACTAGTGGTTTGTCAGGTGAGGAACCTATATCAAACCAAGAATGAAAGATTGCATCATTACCACAATCTTGTCTAGGATCAGCTTGAAGACTTTGATGATTTCAACATCTCTGTAGTTCGTAGAGATTTCAATGACTGGGTAGATGCACTGGCTATTTCAGCTACTCTCTTGGTCCCCCACCCAAATTTCAAAGGAGACAGGTACACAATTGAGCTGGTCTTTTAGCCAAGTATACTTGATAATGCCAGTCATTGGCAAGTATTTAACAATGACAACTAAATTATTTCCTTCTTGGAGCAAAAAGACAGCTTTAAATGGCTGCATTTTGAAGGTAGTAAACCTTAGAAGTGTGAAATAGCTCTTGAATCAAATGCAGACACAGGTGAGGAGTTCTTAAAACTCAAAGGGAATAATATTCCTAAAAGCTTGGTTTCCCTTGAGAAGTTATTTGATAAGCATGATAGATTCATCAGACAACAACCAATGGATTCAAGCTCATCTCAGGAGTTTAATCAAGTAAATTTGAGAACCAAGGAAGACCCCAAGATGGTGAACATTGGGAAATGTTGTACTCCTGAAGAGAATTTTAAGTTCACCTCTATGCTCAATGAATACATGGATGTCCTAGCATACTCTTATGCTAACCTAAAATCACTCTAGCCTGATGAAATTTGACACAACATCCCTCTCAAGGCTAATTCAACACCTTAAAGGCAAAAGTCTAGGCATTATAATCCAAAAATATCAGGTACTATTTTATCTGAAATAAAAAAAATGCTAAATGCCAGGATAATCTTCCCAATCCATCATTCCACATGGGTTACCAATAGAGTGCATGTGAGAAAGAAGAATGGTGAAATTTGCCTTTGTGTGGATTTTAGAAATTTGAATTAGGCATCCTTGAAGGATAATTATCCTTTGCCAATCATGGATCAAGTGTTGCAGATAGTGATGGGCTTAGAGATGTTATCAATGCTAGATGGCTTCTCAGGATATAATTAGGTCAAAGTTGGTGAAGCAGACCAGCATAAGACCACTTTCACCACACCTTGGGGCACGTTTGCATATAAAAGAATGCCTTTTGGCTTGATAAATGCTGGTGCTACCTTCCAAAGAGTAATGGACCTTGCCTTCAAGGATGAGATGGGTAAGTTCATTGTAGTTTATCTTGATGACTTGACCATCTTCTCTAAGCATCGCCAAGATCATGTGAGCCATTTGCAACAAGTGTTGGAGCACTGCCGCCAGAATGGCATTTCCTTAAACCCCAAGAAGTCAGTCTTTAGAGTAACAGAGGGGAAACTTCTCAAACACATTATGTCCAAAGGAGGCATAAATATTGAATCAGACAGAGTCAATTCTATCCAAGAACTTTCCTTTCCCACAAGTAAGGTTGTTGTTCACTCTTTCTTTGGAAAGGTGAATTTCTTACAGAGGTTCATCCCCGAGTTTGCCAAGAAGACTAGGCACATTATAAACATGATTAAGGGAAAATCCACCTTCAATTGGACTAAAGAAGGTAAGTCAACATTTGAGGATATCAAGACTGCCATTGCCCATGCTCCAATTCTGGCTTGTCTAGACTATAGCAAAGAGTTCACCATTTATAGCTATGCTTTAGAACATATGCTTTCAACAATTCTGGTTCAACAGAATAAAGAAGGTATGAAATCTCCCATTTCCTTCATGAGTTGTCCTCTCAAAGCTCATGAGATGAAGTAATCAAATATGGAGAAGCACACTTATGCAGTGGTGAAGGCTGTAAAACATTTTCATTTCTACATCCTTAATTCTCAGTTTATTGCCTTAGTCCCTGACACCACAGTGAAATCTATACTGACTCAGCAGGAGTTTGGGATGCAAAGAGGCAATTGGGTTGCAAAGATATAGGAGTTCAATCTAATCATCAAGCTAAAAAATTTGGTACATGGAAAGGGGCTATGCCAACTAATTGTTGATAACAAGCCAAGAGGAATAGGGCATGAAGAACCAGAGGTGGATAACACACCAACAATCCTCTTTGTCTCCACCACAAATGAGTGGTATTCAGGTATTTCTCATTTCCTTACTTAAGGTGAATGTCCTGCTCACTTATCTTATAAAGAAAGGAGAACCATCAAGCTGAAAGCTGATAATTTTGTCCTCTGGGACAATGGCTTATACAAGAGGAGCCTTGATGGAACGTTCCCTCGCTGTGCGGACAAGGAGCAATAAAGCTGAATTCTAAAGTCTTTCCAAAATTTGGCCTATGGAGGACATGTTTTTGCCCCTGTGACTGCCCATAAGATCATATGATCCAGGTATTATTGGCCAACTCTCTTTCAAGATGCATACAAGTGGGTTAGGGGATGTGAACCGTGCCAGCAGTTTGTTGGAAGGTCCAAGTTAGCTACCCTACCCCTCAAACCAATAATCATAGAGGAGCCATTCCAACAATGGGGGATTTATTTTATTAGAGCTGTAAACCCATCATCAAGTGCTAGACATGACTATGTCCTCACAACAATAGACTACTTCACCAAATGGGTGGAAGCAGTTCCAACCAAACATGCTACTTCAGAAGTAGTATGCAATTTCCTCAAAGAAAACATCATGTCTAGGTTTGGGGTCCCAATCAAAATTGTCACTGACAATGCCACCTATTTCACTTCCTAGGAGATTACTCAATTTTTTTTCCACTACAAAATCACACTCTCCCACTCTTCTGATTACTTTCCACAAGGGAATGGATAGGTTGAATCAAGCAATAAAAACCTGGTGACTATCATCAAGAAGCTGGTGGATGTTAACCAAAGGACTTGGCATAAGGCATTGGTTGATGCTCTATGGGTAGACAAAATTACACCCAAGAGGGCAATTGGTATGTCTCCCTTCCAACTTCTTTATGGTTTCAATGCTGAGATACCAATCACCTTGGAATTGCTAGCATTGAAATTAGCTAAGGCGATTGAGGATCAAACATACGAGAGCTCACTTGAGAATAGGATCATGTGCCTTGCTGAGCTGAATGAGCAAATAGCTGTAGTGGTGGACCAAATTTCCACCCATCAAATTTTGATGAAGAAGCTCTTCGACAAAAAAGCAAAGAATTATGATTTCTAGATTGGAGATCAAGTCCTACTGTGGGACAAGAGAAGAGAACCAAAGGGGATGCACAAAAAATTTGATTCCCTGTGGAGGGGCCCTTTTACTATTCATCAGCTAAATGGTAAATATAGTTTTCTATTTAAGTAACAAGATGGAACTCTCTTTTCTCTGCCTCACAATGGGTAACATCTGAAGAACTTCAACTCTTGAAGTATCAGATGAGTTCCCCTATACTTATGTATATTTGTGTAGTCTTTTGTTTCTATTTTGTTCTTTTGTTTTTCATTTTTAGAGCATTTCTTCTTGGGTAGCGTGAATCCATAGCCCAATGGCATGCTTCAAGGCACTGGAGATTTTGGTTTCTACTCCCCTTAGTTGTGTTTCAAGTTTTCAACTGAAGGTAGTTCCCCAACAGGAGCCAACTGTTGTCCCTAAAAAATGACTTCTCATTTTTGGGACAACATATGAACTATTTTGGCCCTGTAAGACCAAAATTATCCCTTCCCTTTACAGAAATTTGTTCTGAGCTTTCAAATTCCTCATTTTTCAAGCTTTTCCAATAAAGGGATTAACGGGTTCAAAGGTTCAACATCATTAGCAAGAGCTAGGTGCATTTGTCAGAGGTTTAAAGTTCAACCATTTCAAAGGTTCCGTGGCCCCGAGCACTTAACAAATTTCAAAGGATCGAACTGTTGAATTGTTGAACCTTGAACCATTTTGGTTCATCAGTTTAACGGGTTCAAAGATCAAGAGTTCAACGCATTTGGTTTAAAAGGATATCAAAGGGGCTTAGCCAAATAAATGGAATGAACCATTGAACCTTGAACTGCTTCAAAGTTCAATGGTTCACGGGTTCAAAGGTTCAAAGGCTAACCCAATTAAGGAAAAAAGTATGCACAAAAGCAAGAGTCAGGTAGATGCTGCCAAGTGTCATTAGTTGAGCCCATTATACTTTGTTTTAGGAAGTGGTAGAATCTGCCACCTATCCCTTAAAGAGATCGGTGGAGGCTGACAAGTGTCATCGTCTGCGAGAGCCTAACTGAGCCCCAAATATTTTTAAGGTGTTGCAAAATCCTGAGAGTGAAAAGTGCCAAGTGTCAACGGTGGAATGTTTTAGTAAGAAGAGGCAGAAGATGCCATGTGTCAAATGATGGGCCCCCCTCAAATGCAAAGACATAAAATCAAAGGGAGGTGACTTATTTCAGACAAATTGTCTGAAAGAATTCCTTTGGACATTTTGTCTGAAGGAAATAAAGGGACCAAAAACCCTCCAAATAAATTGAAGCCTGAAGGCCACTTGGAAGATCCCAAACGGTAGATACCCTTGTGGGGGGGAACACTCGACACACATGAAATGAACCTTTTTCAAGATCCCAAAAGGTATGTTGCCTTTGAAAAAGGTCAAAGCATCAAAGCGCAGTGAAAGCTGCTAAGTGTCACGTACCGAGACACAGTTTCAAATGAAGCTTTAAAGCACAAAACTCACCACGTGTCCCATCCCAGTGCAGCAGAAGCTGTCACATGTTTGCATCCATGCCCTAGCCTTTAACAGTTTCAAAGCTTATTCTGATAAGCTTATTTCAAAGACACAAATGCTACCACATGTCCTCATTCGTGTCATATCAGGATGACAGGCCCACGAACATCAAATTTAGAGCGACTAGTTAGCCGTTAACCTTTAATCGAGGAAACACCCATGAATGCCAAATTGGTTGCAATTGTCTATTGATTTTTGCAAAATCAAAAGGTGAACCTAGATGCATCTAAAGAGCCTAAGGTTGGGACATAGATAAGGAAGAGACAAAGTGGGAAACTTAGTAGGATTTGTTTCTAGTAGGTGAAGCAGTTCATCGGGTAAATATTTGGGGCCTCCAAACATTGAAAGTGCCATCTATTTGTCCCCTTTGAGATAAAGGTAGAATAGATAATTACACGAATAGCAGGTGATGGAATGAGCTATTCAAGCTAAGGAATAGATAAAGGAGATAAACTAGCACACCACAATTAAAGTAGCCACCCTATTCTAGCATGAAAAAATCAAGAATGCATCCAAGGCATTAATGCGTTGAATGGATCACCCCATGGGAAAAGGTGCCAGGCCTCTCTCTGCCTTTATATAATGTAATCTTTTGTATCATTGAAGGAGACTTTTCATTTTTACAGGAGTGAAACTCTGCCCATTTTGAAAGAAGACTGAGACTTTGAGCTCAGATTGTAATTTCATTTCATTTTATCTAAATGAGAAAGTAAGTTGTTTGTAGACTTTGTGCTATTTTGGCTTGTGCTACTTTAGGAAATTATTCTTATGTCTATTTCCTAGAAGCATTCTTATTTATTTAATTTGACAAGTAGTACCAGTGAAAGTAATTAGTAAAGTGTCCTAAAATCAATTGTGAGGAAGACTTTGCACTTTCACATTTGCTTTCAGTCTATGTTTTTCTTTTCTTTCTGTGTTGAGGATTTTGGGATGACTTTGTGCCCCCATTATCCTTTGTGATATACTCTTTGGGAGTTGAGGTGGAAACTTTGTGTTTTATTTCATCCTATTGGTTACTGTACCCTTTTTCCATCAGTTACTTTTACTACCTGAAAGAAACTCTTGCTATTTCCTGCAAGAACACTTTTGAAAGAAGAGAAGTGCCTTCAGTGTTTCTACCAGGATTTTCTCCTTTGTCTGTGAGCATCGTCTATGAAAGAAGAGAGATGGATGGTTTATTCTACCCCCATATGTTATTTTTTTCTTATTTATATAATATATAGCCTCTGTATATTTAATAGGGAACCTCCCCTTGATGAGAGGAGAGATTTGTCTCCTTTGGATGTGGTAAACCTACAACATTGGATGACCAATCTCCCTATGCTGTGGTGATAAGAACTATTTTGGTCACCAGTTAGCTGGCTGACAAAATATTCACCCAACACCATTAATGGTCATACTTTATTTTGTAGAGGCTATAAAGATACCTTGTCTTGATGTTTGAAGGAATCAGAATCAACAACCAATGAAGATCACAAAAACATCATTTGCATCCAAATTTGTAACCATTTCTTGACACAGAAACTATTCAGATGAGGTGTGGGCTAGAAATTAACATGTTTGATTATTCTATTTGTATCATTTTTTGATCATGTCATGCATCTCCACTTCAATAAGAATAATAAAATCCAAAACCACACCCAGGCCACAAACATGTACCATTCCATTTTATTTACCATTTTCATTTTCCATTCCTTTTGCCATTGTTCCATACCCTACCATTTACCTTACCTTACCACTTAGGGGCAACCCTTTTACCATTTTATCCAATCTATTGAAAACCATCATTATCCTAAAATAATTCCATGTCATCCTATCATTATATTCCTATCTAGACCAAAGCCTTTTTTTGTCATCCTACCCAATCCTATTTTGATCTTGGTTCCTTTGGTTCTTCTTGCACTTTTTGCCAATGGATTATGATTAAGTTTCAACTCTTATCAAATTCATGTTTCAATGATAGTCTATGAAAGTAGTGTGATAGTTGATCTAGTAAGATATCTTTCATTTAACATCTTATATCAAGTTTGTTTATGTGACTCTAATTATAACCACTTATGGGAAAATTAGTCTTCACCAGTCTTGCTACTAATTATAATCACCTATGCGAAAATTAGTATCATTGATCTAATATATTTATTCTAGTTATAATTACCTACAGGTAAACTAGGGGAAACATTTATTTATCATGAATTATTGCATCACTTTGCCATTATTGTTTTTATTTAACTGGTTATTTACTAGATTTGAGAACTTATTGGGATCTAGTTGGTTTTTCCCCACCTTTTGTGTAGATGGAATTACTTTGACTTGAGATCATTTTGGGACTACGTAGGTTGTGCTAAACTCATGTTAAGGTCATCTCAGTCACCCCTAGGCCATGCTCTCACCATTTTGTGAGTAACCTAAGCCATGATCTCATCATTTTTCAAGCAACCTAAGCCACACTCTCACCATTTTTTGATCAACCTAAGCCATGCTCTTATCATCTTGTGATAAACCTAAGAAACACTCTTAATATTTTGAGATCTTGAACCATTTAGTGTCTTGTAATTCTTGATTGAGTTGAGATACTCCAAAAATTCCAAAAACATTTGTAAAACCATTAGAAAAACCAAAAACATTGACCATTTCTTTGCCTTAAGGATTCTAGGAACCCTTACGAGGTTACAAGCAAATCACTTGTCACTTAGTTTCCCCATCTTTTCTGGCCTCTTCTCCCATGCACTTGCCATTTTTAAATACCATTCCTATTCTTATATCACATCCATTCTATTTTTTTCATTATTTATCATTTTCTTCCCATTCCCTAGGAGAACTACATTCAGCCTAAATTTTTTATTTGATATTACATCCATGAAACTATGTAGGAAGCATCCTTTTACCTAGTACATATGGAGATATCTCGGTCACCCCATTCCTTTTCTTATATTCCCCCCATCATGTTTGTTTGCTAAGTTGTCACTTATTTTCTAGGGGCAATGTTCATTGTGTTGTTTCTACTAACATTAAGACTAACTGTTATTTATTTCTTTGCTTATTTGTTTATTGTGTGTGTGTTTGTTTGTTTGCTTTTAGCACTATTGTCTTGATTTGGTATATGTGCATTAATTGGGTGATTCCTTGTGTATTTATACCTAAATCCATCTATATTCATATGTTTACATTATCATCATGGTTTTTTATCATTGGTGCATTATTTTCTATTGAGTATTGGATCTTGGGAGTTAGTCCCTATGCATATTTTGACCTAGTCCTCATGGTGTTCTATCATGATGTTCACCATCAAGTGCTACAAAAAAAAATTACCTTCAATAATTATACTTAGAAAGGATGGTATCAACATCTCCTTGGCATTGACATCCCAATGATATCCCAAATAGAGTAATTAACCATGAAAAATTTTCAATGTTTGTTAGTTTGGATGAGTATTTCCCTACTAGTAGGTTGTTTCAATTCATCACTACCCTCTATGTTACGTTACCATCATAATCAACAAATCAATCATATTTACCATAATCAAGGTCCAATGATTATAACCACCTATGGGAAAATCATTGTATACTATCCCACTTGCATTTCACAATGATTATAACTGCATTTGGGAAAATCATTGTGTTCTCACCAAATTTACTTTTTTTACCCAAATAAGGGCATATTGTTATCTTATTTGTCTTTCCTAACTAGGGTAGTTCTATATTCTCAATGATTATAACTACCTTTGGGCAAATCATTGTGTTATCATACCACATTGCCACTATCAGGGTATAATGCTTATAACCACCTTTGGGAAAATCATTGTACATCATCCCACTTGCATTCTCAATGATTTTGACTAATTTTTCAAAATCATTATGTTTTCAACCCATCATATTCCTTTTTTGGTCCCCTCATTTCATTTTTTTCTTTTTGAGGGACTGTTTGCCGACCTACTTGTGCCAACTGTTCCCTCGAGGGGGCACCATATAATTCATCAATTGCCATTGAAGTTGTAAGCATACATGACCTTTTCATTATTTAAGAAGATGTTACTATTTTTATATATTTAAATGCCTTCCCAAATAGGGGAAAACTATAGACACCTAAAATTGGCCACCGATAACCTCCAACCCAGCTTTTGACTAATTTCTACTAAAATGCATAATTTAGCCTAAAACACTAAAACATACTAAAGAATGTGAACCTTTTATATTCAAGTGCTGATTTTTGCTAGGGTATCATTAAATGGGGCAATGAAATTTATGAATCAACTAACGTTGATCAAATCATTTTGAGTCAAAATGGCATTTTTGCACCTAGGTACTCTAAATTGCTCTTTTGTACCAAATTTCTTACACAAGACACATGTATTTATTATTTTTCATTGACAACATCTTAAATGGGAATAATATTATAATTCATCTAAATTAAATTCTAATTCTAATCTAGTCAGATTTTGAGCCAATAACAAGACATTTTGACCAATTTGATTAATTTGCACACCAAGGGCCAAAATTTGCATCAAAATTACCTAATCATGTTTAAAAGATAATTAATTCAAATAATGAGCCTAATTAATAATTAAATTTATATTTTTTAATATTCATTTTTGGAAATGAATATTTAATATCTGCATCATCAAAAGACATCATTTCTATGGGGTGGCATCTATAAGCCATAAATGCATAAAATATTAGGATTAAGCCACCCCATGCCTCATTAAGACCCTCCATGCCTCTTAAATTCCCCCTTATCCCAAATATTTATTAGAGATATATATAAATTTAATTACATAATTGTATTTATTCATGGCCACACATCTCAATCTTGAGATGGACGGTCATGGTTAATCCTGAACCACTTTGAAAATCTATAAATAGGAGGCCTTGCCTATTGAATTTTAAGCTCCTTTAATCCAAACTTACCATTCTCAAATAGATTAAAACCACATCTTTATGTAGTTTTATTATGCCAAAATATTGAGCCAAATCCATCTCAATCCAAAGGTACCAATAGGAGATGAAGGTAGGCACACTCCATTGAAGAAGATCACTTGAAGTAAAATCCAAACAAGCCAAAGAAGGAGCCTCTTGGAAAAATCAAGGATTTGGTAAGAAATTTGTGTTTTGTATTCATATTTATCATTTATTTCCACTTCTAGTTTTGTTTCAAAATGGTTTTCCCTCACTAAGCTCACCCTAGTGACTAGGCCTAGAGATGTTATGTTAGTTATTATGTTCTTTCTCAAATTGATTTCATTTTGTAACTAACATGATAATAACCATCCTATCTTGAGTCAAATTCCTAGTCTAAAATCATAAGCATGACCAAATTAGATCCACTAAACCTCACCAAGTGATCTCTTACTACCCAACATCAAAGGAGAGGATTCTAAAGACTATAAGCAAATGACACTATGCCATAACCCTAGATAAGTCTACATACCTAAAATAAAAATAATATAATGCTCACCAAATATTGTGACACAAATAGAGGTAATAATAAAAAACAAAACATAACAAGCAAAAAAAACTCTACTCAAGCTAATGTAAAGGTATTCTAAGCTAGGAGAGATACATACAAACTACTACTTGTAAAAACATCTATCTATCAAATGAAATAAAAAAGTTAGAGATACATACCTTTGAAATGAACTCGTCAAGTCTCAATCTCTCCCTTGGCCAATGTAACTTTGCAAGAGGTTGTTGTGAATTTTAAGTATCATAAGGATAAATCATCTTTAGGTTACAATAGCTCTCCTATGCATCCAAGACTTTCAAAAGACAAATGCTCTACTTATCCAAGGTATGACCCTAAGTAATTGAACTTATTAAATGATAGAATAAGCATAATTTTTGAAATGTAATGATTTTAAAATGAACATTCCTCTCCATTTTATTTAAATTATCCTTGTATTTATGGTAATGGATAAAGCTTTACCCTTCTAGAATTTTAGCTAATAAGATCAACTAGCTCAATCCAATTTATTAGAAAAAGTTAACATTAGGATTTGAACTAAGTTGGCTAGGCCAATTTAGTTATGTAATACATGCTTAATATTTTATAATAATATTGAATTGAATGACTTAGTAGGAAAAGAGGGTGTTTTCTTAGTTAAAGGATATTTTAAAGGAGAAAAGCTTAGCAAAATGTGTGAATGGGGTTTGGATTATTTAGGAATTTGGATAAGAAGGATTTATAATGGCTTTAAGTGACAATAGATTTGACCAAAATTATTGTGAAACACCAATTTTATACCTAGTCCTTTCTTGATGCACCATTAAAGGTGTGTACTTAGAGAGAATCAAACTCAACATGTTACTATAAAAGAGAAAGTGTCAGTGATTGATAAAGTTTAAAAATATTGTGTGTATACATATGCCTCATTCAAAGCTCATCACATGTCATGTAGATGTAAGAGGAGATGGTGATTCAATAATAACATATCAACACATAATGTTGAGCTAACAAATTATAGTAGAAAGCATAAAATTAAATGAAAATACTTAATTTTTGGAAATAATTGAAAGGACCATGTTCATACCTTGACTTTACTTCATTGAATAATTTTTTGTTTTATTTATAGTCTTGATCATGGAAAGCACATTAACTACTTTAGACAAACCCCAAGGATACAAGGGTAAAGATCAAAATAAAATAATCATAGGAAGAACAAGGTAAATTATATATTTTGTAGATAAATAAGTCACTTGTAAAGTTTGAAAGATGGGATGGAAAAAGCTAAGTGAGAACCAAAATACCAAGGAAAAAATTTAAAATGAGAGTCAATTAGATAACTAAAAAGCCAAGGCTACTAAATAACTAAAAAACCCAATAAATTTACCTTATATAAGAAAATTAAAAATCTAAATCAAACCAATGACATATGAAATAGTAAATAATGTAACCAACATCAATGTAAGAGAAGTAACAATCCATACTCAAAAAAAGATGAAAAAATAATAGAAATGTAAATAACATTGAAAAAATAGAAGTAACAATCCAAACTTAAGCAACAATGGAAAAACTAAATGGAATGTAAAAGAAACAAGATGAAATAGTTTGCAAAAAGGGTGAAAAATAATTTCAGATTCTAAATCATAACCAAGAAGGAATAAAAAATGATTAAGAAAGTATCACATAACCACTCAAATATACAAATTATGTTATAATTCTAGATGAACTAAAAGAATTTTATTTTTATCATGTTTGATAGAGATGAATAATATGGAATATAAAATTTGGGAAAGATTGAGAAACGAGCTTACCTATCAATGGGGATATGAAATGGGTGGTGGGGGAAATGAATTTAGCACCAAGGTGAATGACCTTTATCAAAAACAAGATACTCCAATTAATTTGGTAAGATAAAAATACTTTCAACATTAAAAACTCTAGATTATTCTCCATAGCCACAAAAATTGGGTTAACTAGTGAAGTATAAATATCATCTCATGAATGATATATGCATGGAAAATCAAAATGGACCTACCTTCCCTTGATGTGTTCCCAATTCTTCAAGACCCTTGATAGAGCCATCAATCTACTATGAATATTGGGTACTTGTGTGAGAAAGTAGGTAGGCTTATTTTTTTTCAAAAAAGTATGAGACCTCTTACCCTAGTCTACTGGCCTATTGCACCCCAATTGACCTTGACACTATTGTGAGTCCAACTATGGAGTTTGAGCTACAACTAGGATATGAGATGTGCCTAATAATAATCACATCTTTTGGTGTGAGTTTGAATTTTAAATTTTATGGATTTTATCTATTCCTCTTCCATATGGATTCAGAGAACTAAACATGAGTATTAAAAATTGCTATCACTAGAGAACTTACACTTGGTAGCTAGGAAAAAAACTTAAAGAACATGATGTGTAAGACTCTTGTACTTGCACATTAGATAAGAGTGTTATTTTGACATCAATTATGGTACACCCATAGTGAAATTAAATAGGGGATGGGATGAAATTTAAAATGGAGAAATTGAGTTATCTCAAATCACCAAAAATGTGTAATTTGAAAATGGCACAATGACTTGTACGCATGACTTAATATCATAATAAATAGTGTGAGGGGAAACATGTGAAATAAATTGTTAAAATTGTTATCACAAAATAACATGACTAATTTTCAAAGTATGAAGTCACAATCCTCAACCATTGCCTTATTTTTTAGTGAAGACACTTAACTAAGATTGTAGACAAAATTAGTTTAAAAAATGACTATTTGTGAGGAAGGCCTAGTCCCATCCAAGGTCTTACAATGAAATTTGTAAAGGATAAACTGAATAAGTGTAAAAATGAGAAATAACGTAAAATTAGTTTGTGAAGAATGCTTGGTCTTATCCAAGGTCTTACAATAAAACTCACAAAGGATAAATCAAATAGGTGTAAAAATGAGAAATAATGTAAAAGTAGTTTTTGAGTAAGTCCTGATCCTATCCAAGGTCTTACACTACAACTCATAAAAGGAAACTCAAAGTGATAAGGAAGTAATGAAGTTTGTAAAGCAGTGAGTCGATGAGTTAAAAGAGACTTGGAAGCCAATAAAATAAAAAAGAAAATATTCATGAGGAAGGCCTAGTCCTATCCACGGTCTTATTATGCAACTCCTGAATCAATTGAATGAATGCAAGTAGACCAAAGGACCAATGATAGGAACTTAGGCTACTGAAATTGATGCAATGCTACACTTTAGAAAGGTTTGGAAAACTTGCAAGAAATGTTAATACCATAATATATAGAAATATATGAAAAACATGTAAGATAACAATAGCATTGGAAATAAGCATTAATGGGTTCTTTGAACATATGTCCTTCATTAGTCTGTAATATGTAAGTATTAGTATTGAGAATGTCTTTGAGCATACTTTCCTTCTTTATAATAGGTATAATATAATTGAAGGACTAAGTCACCAATATTTAAGGTAAAAACCTTGAAGTTTTATTATATTTTTGGTAATTTAGACTTTATATTATCGATTATATTATAAAGAAACTAGGTGATGTTCATCGAGAAGGTCTAAAGCATGCAAACATGTCTCAAAAATATATTCATAGAGAATAATTCCACAAAGATATATGTTTAAGAATGGTAACTCAAATTATATAGGTACGACAGATTTAAAGTTGTATACAAAAGAAAATGATGTTTCCTAAATAACAATATGGATGTTCGTGTGATAAGCCCAAAGTGTAGGATAAATTTTTAGGTGTCAATCAAAAAGATAATCTCATATTGTCTTTTTTAAATTTTTTTTAAGAATCTTGTTAATGGATTATTCTTGGCCATTGTATTGAGGATGATAAGATGTTGAAAATTTATGCATAATTTTGAATTTAGCACATGATTATTTCATATCCTTGTTTTTTAAATTACCACCATTATAAAAAAATGATGGCATCAGGAATTATAAAGTGAAAAATGATCTAATTAAGTATAAATTTATATATAGTGATACCTATGACATTAACAAGGGGCATAACTTCAACCCACTTGGTAAACTATTCAGTGGTTGTGTTGATGAAGACATGCCCATCTTGAGAGTGAGGTAATTTACCAATGAGATCTAATCCCTACTAATAAAGGTATAGTCATTGAGGGGGGTTTGAATCAATGAGTCCAGATAATCTAAATTCAATTTCAATCCTTTCAAACTCTTAATTAATTACCACAAGAATTTCATGAAGCATACATATCATTCATATCAATGAATAAGAGAGACAATGCAAGATCAAGAACATAACACATGACATATGTGGGAAACCCTCTTGGTGTAAAAAACTCACTAGAACTTGAAATTGGAATATTGTCCTATAATAACAATAATAAATTTAGACTAGCTACAACTAATCAAGGAACTATTATCCCTTATTTAGTGAGTCTATAATCCCACAAGGTGATACAACACCTGCCTAGCTAAGCAACCACAATAACTAGATTTTTAACAAGTTTCACCTTGCAAGGAGGCTAAAACCCCCTAGATATTGAGAAACCAGAAAAAAATTAAGAACAAAACATCTCTTGAACATTGATTTCCTGCCAATCTAATGGAGATACAAAGTATATCATCTCTCTTCAACTCTGCATACTCAATGCATCCAAAGCCACCTTTTGGATTTCCCTAGACCTCTTTACTCATCTTCAATATATAAGAGCACTATTATGACATCACAAACATGACCAATAAGTCATATACATAGTCCTCAATCTGATCTACACATCAACTCATCTACTAGGCACTCTCCCTCTCCTTCACTCCACAACTCTCACATGCACACGACTCTTCTACATCTTCTCATCAATCTATAAAAACCAAATAATTTAGATTCACCATTTATATATCTATCATGATTATCAAGATAAAAATATTTATGATCAACCACAACACATGCATTCACCCTTAATGCATCTAACTTGGGTCACACCTAATCACAACTCTCTTTTAAATAAGCCTAAATCAAGTTTTATGTCCTATGATGACCCATTCACCTCTTTGAAATTTATCTAAGAAAACTAGGAACATAGAAACACTTTCCAACATATTAACTCATGAAACATGATCTATAGATCCTTCCTAAGTTCCCATATCCATCACATCACCCTTATGTTAATGGTCAATTATCTCAAACATCTTTCTATACACATAATCATCATGAATGAAAAAATATTCAACTTATAACCCTTTATTCATATTGTATATGATTGGTTAAACATTAATAATTCACACATATGGTGCTCATGTAGTCTACAACATAATCCAATATCTATCTCACCTTTAAACATTGAGATACCAATAAGAACAACTCAATTACCCTTCTCGGTTTACTTGCAGAGTATACATAAAAACATAGTAAAATTTAAACCTTCATAAATTGGAATATACATATTTTCATATCTTTAAACATATATTTATATATGTATATTTTAGTCATCTACAAGTTTTATTTTTACACCATGATTAAATTATGCCTGGATCAAAAGATATGGCCCAAAAACTAGACACTAGTTTTTCCTTTATTAAATTCAAATATTTGAATTCAAATGGTCATAGTTAAACTTTAGTCACTTAAAATTCATCTCATTCCCTCACATATTATATTAAATACACACCTTTCATCTTATTCTAGCTTTAACTCATAGTACACCACTGCCTAAATGTTAAATTTTGAATAGTTGACCTCATCTTGTGTAATCTTGAAATCTTGACCACATATGCGTTGTCGATCTTAGTGTAAAGAGCTCAACCTTTACCTATTTAAACCTCTATCACTTTGACCTCTTAAATATAATATGCACCATTGATCTTGGTTAGTACAAAAACCCATTCACTATTGATCTTCTGAAGAAGCTTGGTCTTTACCTCTGCTCAACGTTAAACATCAAACACTTGTCCTCATCATGCTGCTTCCTAACACCTTAGAATAAACATGATCTATTAATCCTTTTGTAAAGAGATCAATATTTAAATTCTTTAACCAATGAACACTTTGACTCATTTAACTCAACATGCACCATATATATTCACTAACCATACTCATCCATGAACATCCTTAACCATGCCAAAACTAAATATCAACCAAGCCTCTTTTAGGCATCCTAAGATAAGCACATTACACATTCTATCATTGTCATTTAGAATATCAAGGCACTTCATCCACTCACCTAAATAAATCCATGACATCACCATGAAATCATTGACAACTCTCCAACAATCTCCCCCTTTGTCATTGATGTCAACACCCATCATGAAATAATATACAACTCACCTTCTTTCTCTCTCTTCAAGCACTCTCATAATAAGAATCTTCTCCCTCTTTGACACAATGAAAAAGTGGGCACCAACTAATCCCGAGGACCTAAAAATAACATCAATAGGATAGGACTACCTTAGAAAGATGATACAAACTCCCCCTTACCTTGAGCTAACTTTTTCCTTGTCTTGTCAACTTCCTCTTGCCACATGCCAACACTTTCTTCAGCCAAGCACTGTAACCAATGAAGAAAGAATACACAAAAGTACTAAAATTTGATGAAACATATCAAGAAACATATGAGAGGAACTCCCCCTAATATCTCTAAGCCATTGCACCTTTTGAGCATATTTAGATCTTCACACACCATGAAGAACCACCACACAAGCTTACTAGCCTTTTCTCTCAAGCCACCTCTGGAGCAATGCTCACAACATTGTTTCTTCCCCTTAACCAAAAAACCTTATAATGATTCATAAAGAAATAAATGACACCCAAACTTTGTCTTAGATACTCAAATTTAGATTTTAACAATGGTTTGGTCATAATATTTGTAAGTTACTCTTTTATAGGCACATAATCCAACTTAACACTTTGGTTACTCACTTATTCTCTCAAAAAATGATATCTAATAGGAATGTGATTATTTTTGAGTACATAACATGATTCTTTGAGATAATAATTACACTAATGTTATCATAATAGATAGGACAAGGTCCATTTTGTCTCACCTTATAATCTTCCAAAGTTTGTTTCATCTACATAACTTGCATACAATAAGAAGCAACTACTATATACTTAGCTTTTGCAATTTATAGAGACACTAAGGTTTTTTCCTTTCTTATCTAAGACACCAAGCATTCCCCCATGAATAATACCCCACCACTAGTACTCATATAATCCACACATCCTTCCCAATTTTCATTAGTATATGATTTCAAAGTGAATTCCTTACTCCTAGGATACCATAAACCATACTCTATGGTGCCTTTAAGATACATTAATATCCTTTTGACTGCTTTCAATTTAGATTCTCTTGGATTATCTTGAAACCATCCTACAAGACCAACTACTTTCATGATATCAAGCCTAGAAACAGTAGAGTAAAAAAGACTTCTAATCATGGATCTATATAAATTTTGATCAACTCTTGTTGAGTCACCTAGTTTACTTAACTTGCATCCTATGATCATTGGAGTACCCATTGGTTTACAATCCATCATGTACAACTTCCTTAGCATATCCTTGATGTATTTAGCTTGTGAAATGAATATCCCTGTATCAAGTTGATTAATCTATAGTCCTAAGAAGAAATAAATATCTCCCAACTTTGACATTTCAAATTCAATCCTCATAGTATCTACAAACTCTCTACTCATATTATCATTATCAGATCCAAAAACTATGTCATCATCATAGACAACCACTATCAATTAATGATTTCCTTCTATCTTAATTTATAAATTTCTATTAGCCACCCCCTTTTTAAAATATTAACTCAAAAGATACTTATCTAACCTATCATACCAAGATCTAGGAGCTTGTTTAATACCATAAATAGCCTTCTTCAATTTACAAAAAAAATCTTGATTATTTGACATGAAGTATCCTTTAGGTAGTTCAATGTAAACTTCTTCTTATAAGTTACCATTCAATAATGCAAATTTCACATCCATTTGGTATACCTTAAAACCTTTGAATATCATGAATATGATAAGAAGAGTCTAATTGCTTCAATTTTTTCCACAAGAGAAAAAGTTTCATCAAAATCTATTCCTTCATCTTGAGCATATCCCTTACACACCAATCTAGCCTTATTCCTTATGAATTTTCCTTTGTCATTCATCTTGTTTTTGAAAACCCACTTGATACCTATCACATTTTTATCTTTTGGCCTAGGAACTAAATCCCATGTTTCATTTTTTATAATTTGATTAAGTTTTTCATCCATTACATCAATCCAAATTTCATCTTTTCTAGCTTCTATGAATGTTTTGGGTTCAAACATGGATAATGGAGCTGAGTCTTGTTGATTCTAATTGATCAACAATTTCCTTCTAGTCTACAAACCTAAACTTATATTTCCAATAACTTAAGAGATTGGATGATATTTCTAAATTATTCTAGATAGAGATTTAAATTCTTGTCTTTCTTCCTCCTCTTCATATTCATCATTTGTTTGAACATATAAATCATCATTATTTTCAATAGAATTTTGAGTCAAGTCATTTATTTGTAATTTTGACTTCTTGACTCTACTTGTCTCATCTACCCTTACATTTGAACTTTCAACAATCTTGTGAAGTCTCTTATTGAATAACCTATAGGAAGTATTCATAAAAGAGTAACCTAAGAATATGCCCTCATCAAACCTTGAATCAAATTTTCCAAGATTGTCTTCATCTCTTTTGATGAATCACCTACTCCCAAACACTCTAAAATGTTTGACATTAGCTACTCTATTCTTCCATAACTCATAAAGATTCTTATCACTATGTACTCTAATTTGACACCTGTTTAGGATGTAAACTAAAGTGTTGGATGCCTCTTCCCATTAACCATCTGATAGTTTGGAATATTGAATAATGGTTATACTCATCTCTTGAATAGTCCTATTCTTCCTTTTAACAACACCATTATATTATGGTGTTCTAGCAACAAAATATTGTCTCCTTATCCCTTGTTTTTCACAAAAATCATCAAATTCATGAGACCAAAACTCACCTCCTCTATTTTATCCTTACACACTTGATATTTGACCCTTTATCATTTTATACAAGTGGTTTAAATGATAAAAACATTTCAAAACATTTTGATTTTTCTTTAAAAAAAATATCCAAATCATCCTAGTAAAATCATCAATGAGAAGCATGAAGTAGCTATTACCTTGAATACTTTGGCTTCTGATAGGTCCACATAGATCAATGTGGATCAAATTTAATGGATTTGTAGTGGAGAAATCCTTGGATTTGTATCTTCTTTTGGTTTGTTTCCCATGAAGACATGCTTTGCAAAGAGAATGAGGAATCTTAGAAATATTGGGCATATGCCTAACCAACCCCTTTGAACTGATATTTACCATATTATCAAAATTTATATGTCCAATCCTTCTATGCCAAAGCCAAAATTCTTCCAATTGACTCATGAATCACTCCTCCTTCTTGGATTAATGGAATACATACATGTTTTTATCTATTTTATAAACATTTAAAACTAATTTGCCATCCTTTCTTACTTCACATACATCATCATGAAAATTTACAACATTTCCTTGATTACACATTTGGCTCACACTTAAAAGATTATGTTTCAAACCTTCTACATATAATACATTCTTTGTCCTAGTGTGACCATTATCCAAACTCATAGTACCTTTGCCTACTATGTTAGTAGGTTTGTTGTCACCAAATCTCATTGAACTAGGGTTGGTATTCCTAAGAGAGATAAACTTGATCTTGTATCATATCATATGATTTGAGAATCCACTATCTAAAAACCATATTTTTTTCCCATCTTCTTGAGAATTCATGGTTTCTTGAACAAACATTGATTCTTCTTTTGGTTGACCACTTGAATTTTGCTTCTTTTCTTCTTCAATCTTAGACTTAGTCTTCTTGAATCATTTGATGGTGTCAATGACTTGTCTATCCTTTTTCCAAAAATATCTTTTGTAGTTTTTATTTATATGACCTCATTGGTTATAATTGTATCATATAATATTCCTTTTAATCTTTATATAAAAAGCACAATCCCTATATCTATGACCAAATTGATTAGAGGATAAGTAGTACCCATTGAAGACATCATTCAAATTTGACCTTCCTTTCTCTTGATCATTACCTATCCATAAATTTTCATTCTTGACCCTTTTGGTGGAGATAAAATCCATTTTGTCCTTGGATAAGATCACATATGAGTAAGTCATGACTTTATTTTCTAATTGTTCCTCCCTTTGGTTAAGACCTTTAATCATCATGACTTGCAGATTTTCAGTTGTTGCTTCTAGATCTTTCACTTTCATCTTCACATCATCCATGCTTGAATTTATGTTTGATAAAGCACATACTAGTTTGTCTTAAAGAAAAGTCACAAAAATTTTATCAACTGTTATTCCTTTTATCACCTTCAAGTGGTTAAACTTGAAATAAGGACCTATTTTGATACCAATTGATAGAGGTAAAATCACTGGGGGTGAATCAGTGATCCCAGATGACCCAAATTCAATTTCAATCCTTTCAAACTCTTAATCAATTACCACAAAAATTTCATGAATCATACATATTATTCATATAAATGAACAAGAGAGATAATGCAAGATCAAGTACATAACACATGATATATGTGGGAAACCCTCTTGGGGGAGAAAACCCATTAGATCCTATAATTGGACTATTATCCTATAATAAAAAGAACTAAATTAGACTAGGTACAACTTATTAAATAACTAATATCCTTTATTTAGTGAGACTACAATCCCATAAGGTGATACAACACCTATTTAGATGAGCAACCACACAAACTAGACTTTTAGCAAGTTTCACCTTGCAAGGAGGCTACAACACCCTAGATATTGATTAACCACAATAACATATAAGAATATAACAACTATTGAACACTAATTTCCTACCAATTTGATGGAGATACAAATTATATCAGCTCTCTTCAACTCTACATACTCAATGCATCCAAATCCACCTTTTGGATCACCTTAGACCTCTTCACGCATCCTCAACCCATAAGAGCACTATTATAACATCAAAAAATTTCACATAGATCATACACATATTAATTAATCTACTTTACACATCAAATCATCTACTGGGAACTCTCCCTCTCCTTTGATCCACAACTCTTACATGCACACAACTCTTCCAAGTCTTTTCATCAATATATAGAAACCAACTCATTTAGCTTCACCATTTACAGATCTATCATGATTATCAAGATAAAAATATTTCTTGTCAGCTACAACACATTCCTTTACCCTTAATACATCTAACATGGGTCACACTTAAGCACAACTCTCTTTTAAATAATCCTAAATCACCTTTTAGGACATATGATGCCCATTCATGTCTTTGACACTTCTTCAAGTAAACTAAGAACACATGAACACTTTAAAATATATGGAATCATGAAACATGATATATATATATATATATATATATATATATATATATATATATATATATATATATATATATATATATATATATATATATATATATATATATATATATATATATATATATATATAAGTTCCCATATCCATCACAACACCCTTTTATTAAGCTCAATTAGCTCAAACACTTTTTTGTACACACAATCATCAAGAATAAAAACATAGTCAAATTCTAACCCTTTGTTCATAATTTATATGATTGGTAAAACATTCATAATGCACATATATGGTCATCATGGAGTCTAAAACATACTCTAATATCTATCTCACCTTTAAACATTGAGATACCAATAATCACAACTCAATTACCCTTCTCAGGTTAATTGAAGAGCATACACAAAAAAATAGTCATATTTTAACCTTCATAACTTTAATTTTAAATATTTTCATATCTTAAAATATATATTTACAGATGTGCCTTTGATTCTGCTACAAGTTTTATTTTACACCATGAATAAATTCTACCTGGATCAAAAGATATGGCCTAAAAACTAGATACTAGTCTTTCCTTTGTTAAATTCAAATATTTGAATTCAAATGGTCATAGTTAAACTTCAATTAATTAAAATGAATCTCATTACCTTGAATATTAGATTAAATATGAACCATAAATATTATTTTAACTTTAAATCATAGTGCACCACTACCCAAATATTCAACTTTAAATATTTGACCTCATCTTGTGCAATCTTACAATCTTGACCACATACACACCATCGATCTTAATGTAAGGAGCTCAACCTTTACCTTATTAAAAATATGTCAATTTGACCTCTTTAATTTAATATTCACCATTTATATTTATTATTACAAACACCCACTCACCATTTATCTTCTAAAGAAGCTTGGTATTTACCTCTATTCAATGTTAAACATCGAACACTTGTCCTCATCACATTGCTTCCTAAAACCTTAGAAGAAACACACTCTATTAATACTTTTATAAGGAGATAAATATTTAAATTCATTAACCAAAAAACACTTTGAATCATTTAACTCAACATGCACCATATATATTCACTATATGATCACCCATGAGCCATTAAATCTCCATCTGGTCTTGATCTTTAACATCATGAAAAATAGACTATGGGGACTATTGCTATTTGCTTGGAAGGAAAAATTTGCATAGTCATATATTTTAATTATATCACTCGTATGTTCTCAAATTTTAACCATATAAACTATGAAAAATAATAAATAAACCCATATGACCATTTCTTCTTGAAACATCCACACATGAGAAATATGCCATCACCAAACTGCTTACTTGGCTCTTTTTTATACTTAGACAAATACAATATTTGAGCTTAGATTCATTTTTTGCCTTTGATATTTGATGTGATGAAACATGTACCATTATATATACCTTTTCAAATTTATTAATTTTTGGAACTTAGTGCACTTTTATCTAAGGGACCAACTTTACACCCTAGTAACTTTGGTTGTGCTTAGTCACATGATCTAAAACTTGAACCATGTGATCTACTCACATAGGATAATCCATATATATATATATATATATATATATATATATATATATATATATATATATATATATATATATATATATATATAATCTCCTAGAACCCTCACATGTGTGATATATTATGACATACAAACACCTTATATTTTTCTACTACAAACCCATTTATGCCTAGATGAACAAAATGAGAAATTGGGTGAATTCCACTCATACACAAAAGCACTCAAAGCATATAAAACATTATATGGGACCTATTTTAAATCATCAAATCACTATACTCATCCATAAACATCCTTAACCATGCCAAAACTAAATATAAATCAAGATTCTTTCAAGCATACTAGGACAAGCACATTGTGCACTTTGTCATTATCATTTAGACTATTAAGGCACTTCATCCACTCACCTGGATACCTCCATGACATCACCATGACATCATTGAAAACTCTCCAACACCTAAATTTAAAAAGTCTAAGGATATTCTAATGTTTGAATTTGGGCTAAAGGAGAGTGAATAAGATCATCATGTAATTGGAAAGGATAGTATTTTTTGGCAAATGTGATAACATATTTTTTAAGTGTGACCCAAAAGTATGGCATGCATAATCATTTTAAAGTTGTTGCATGTCAATTTCATTAACCACTATAAATTATACCATGTGATTATTTAAGGAGGGAAGTAACTTCATCTTTAGTGACATAATGGAGCAAGGTACCTTATAGGATGTCATATCATAAGACATATTTGTAAGCTCATTTACAAATTATAGTTTTTTATAATAAGTATAATAGGATAAGTGTGATGTTTTATAATTTATATAATGTTTTTACACCATAGGTTTTGTCACATAGTTATAGACTTAATATAGTAGATAAGAGAATCATTTGTGGTTGGTAATGAAGATAGTGATTTACATATGTGGATGATAAATTGGTAGTCATGAAGAGCTTGATGAGGACGAGAAAGAGAGGTAGAGGAAGCAAGTGAGTCAACTATGACATTATGCTTTTGTGGAATTGGTTCTATAGTAAATGACATGAATTTTTTAGCAAGAGTAGTAGCAGTTTGATGATAAGCAATAATATTTTCACAATTACAATGGTAGTCAATGTGCTTGGTGAAAAATGAGTTGTGAATCACCTAAATAATGTAGGTAAAGGATGTCTAAATCAATGTAAACTTGCATTCCTAAAATGAGATCTTTGTATTCACCCATATTTTTAGTAACATCAAAGGTTAATAAGAAAATGAGAGGTATGATTTTACCATAAGGATCAACTAAGACACATCCTAACCCAGCTCCTTGGAGGCATTTAACACCATCAAAATTAAGGGTTCAGGTATCTTCATGTAGGTCAATTGTAAATTTAGGGAATTCTTTATTGGTGGATTTGGATTTTGGTTTAGAAATGGTAGTGTCTATTTCATCAAGATTATTTGTCTCAAGATCAAATATAAAATTTTGGAGATAATCTTTGAGTGAAATAGCTTGGTTGAGACCTTAAATGTATAATATTTTTTCATCAGGAAAAGTATCTTGAATATGATCAGTGGCTGGGATAGGATATGCAAAAAGTTGGTCATCAATCACTTAATCTTTAATTGATTTTTGAGTAATGATTTATAAGTTAAATTACATCAAGAGAACCATATATTTTCCAATTATATCATTGGGTAATAAATCTTTTAATAATAAGAGATGAAGAGGATCAAAATGGATGATAACATAATTTTTTTGGTAAATCATGTAGTGGTGAAGCTTTTTAGATGTAAAATAAATGTTGAGACAGTCACATTCTATTTTGGTATAGCATGTCTCATAATATATTAGAGATTTAATAATATAATATATGGTGTGTTCATAGCATGTTTCATCTTGTTAAGAAAGCATTGCCCCAACTGATACAATGGTAGAGGAAGTGTATAAGATGAGAGGCCAATCCTTAGTAGGATGTCTAAGAGTGGGAGGATGTTGGAATGATTATTTCATGCTATCAAATGAATTTTGACTTGAACCGATCCATTATAGAGTTATACCTTTCTTAAGAAGGGAATTAACTATATAAATGTGATAAGCCATCTCAATAACAAATCATTAGATTTCCCCAAGTTTACCAAGCTATGTTTGTATGTCTAGAATAGAATGAGGAATAGGCATGTTGAAAATATATTTGATTTTGGCTAGATACACATCAATTCCTCAAAGAAAAACTAAAAAACCTAAAAGTTTAATAGATGTGACATCAAAAACACATTTGTAAGGATTGAGTCTAACTTTATATTTAATGAGACAGTCAAAGATGATAGCAAGATCATGAAGATGATTTTCATGATGTTTGGATTTGGAAATAAAATCAAGTACATAGGTTTTGATAATCTTATGTATGAAATCATGAAATATATGGATCATGGCACATTGATAAGTGGTACCAACATTTTTGATACCAAAAGGCATTTTGATGTAACAAAAGTTTCCCCATTATGTTGTAAACTAGGTTTATATTGATCTTTGGGAGCAATGTGAATTTGATTATGTCATGAGAAACATCCATGAGAGATATCATTTAATAGCCAATAATGGAATTGATGATGGCATTGATTGGTGGTAAGGTAAAGATATATTTGGGACAAATTAAGTAAAGCTTATGAAAGTATATATAGATGAAAATAACCATGGTTACTTCCTTGCATATGGGAACAATATTAGAAACCCATTCAGAGTAATCAATATGTTTGATGAGTTTATCATCTAGGAGTTTGACAATCTCTTTATGACATAGGGTTGAAATATCAGGAGGAAATTTTTGTTATTTTTGATGCATGGGTTTGGCATCAGGATAAGTAATTATAATATGAACTACAATACTAGGGTCAATATTAGGCATATATTTATATGATTATCTAAAATCTTCATGATATTTATCAAATAATAAACAAAAAAATTCATGTTTTGTAGGATGGAGTTATTTGAAACATTAGTAGGTTGGGGGATAGTAAATTTTCATAACTAATTACCATAGTTTCTTAAGTAATCATAACATTTCCATCTTGGAAATGATAGGTTCCATGAGGGAGTGAAGAAATAAGATGTGTATTAGGTTGATACCAGTAATGAAATTATTAAAACAAGGAGCTTTGTTCTCAAAATGATCTAGCTTGTGATGTTGGCATGGAATTTTAGGTTAGTGAGCATGGATTAGTTATAATATATCTTCATTGGTATGGAGTGTGGGTAAAGGTCCATAATATTCAACATATATTTCAATATATACAATTTAGTTGCCTTTATTATCAAATTTAGAATTTATTTTTTGGATGGCTATAGCTTGTGTGTCTAAGGTAATTTTAGGATTAAGGGTATGGGACTATTCAATAGACACTGGTATCAATATAGTAGGAGAAATACTACCATTAATGGTGATTGGATAATAGATAAAAGTCATATAAGTGAGTTATGCAAGAGGATCAATGGGAGGTAATGGATCTTGACTTAGTGGATTGAATTGGTTTGTGTAATTAGGTGTTATGGGTTGGATTGGACCAAATTATTCAATTTATTATATAACCCATGGAGTATCTATCAATGGTGCATAGTATATAGATGAGGATATGTGAATGTCATGAACATTGCCATTTAAGGTGTGTATTTTAACTAATGTATTTTGATAATGTAATACATCTAATTCTTGGGACTGAGCTTATGTTGTAATATAGGTATCATCATAGGATGGTAATATAGCACATGTATTTGTTTCAAGGAGAATATCTATAGTGTCTAATCCTATATTACTAAAAGTGAAAGGGGACATGGTTAAAAGATATTGAAATAGTTTGGATACCCCATATTCATTGCAAGTAAAACCATCCTCTATGTAGGAAGATTCATGTGTGTTACATGTGGGAGGGTTATTAGTAGTGTCATCTATTAAAGGAGTGGTTTTATCTCATGCAATAAGAGAAGGGGAAACCATTATAAAATATAGGGAGGTAATAAATATTTAAAATGTGTTGTATTTCATTGGGTTCATCAAAATTTGTGAGAGTTACATGTAAATCTAAATCCATATTGGAAAATTCAAGAAGATGAAGAATGTTGTTTTGGGTGATAGTAGGAATACAATATTGAGATTTAGGGTTTGGAAGTTGAATACTCTAGGGATTAGGATCAATTTAATATTTGCAACATTTTCCATTATGTATGAATTTAATACATTAGTTACCAAAAGATGTAACAACTCACATGCAATGAGTCCAAGGACATCCCTAAAGCATGTTGTAAGATAAGGGAATATCAAATACCATTAGTTTGGTGTGGATTGTTTTGGGTCAAATGGTAAGATGAAGTCAAATGCAATCAAGTGGCTTTTGGTTAGTATTGACAAATCCATGACATGTGAGTTAGGTTAATTTGTTAAATTAACAAAAGAGAGGTGACATTGATGATGGATCCTTCATCAACTAATTTTTTTCCAATCAAAGTATTGTTGATGCCAATTTTTATAAAGAGGTATGGATTATTAGCTTGAAATAGAATTTCATCATTTATCATATCTTCTTATTTAAATTCAATGGAGGGTTTGGTAGATGAAATTGTTTCAATAGCATGCACTTCTACAAGTTGATGAGTATTAATAGGTAATTTGGATTCATTAGATGCAAACTCTTCTATGTCTTGGATTTATTGATAAGAAACTTGTGATGATAGGGATAATTTTAAACTAATTCCATGAGAGGAAATTTACAAGGCATAGGATTAAGTTCATCTAAGAAATTTCCATGGGGTTTAGAAGAAGGATGAGCACAAGGTTTAGGTTGATAAAGTGGAGTAATTTTTGGTAGTATTATTGGGTCTGATGATGGAGGGGGATCATCATTAGTGGATGGTTTAGGAGGTACAAGGGGATAATTAGTGTTTTTAAGTAGTTGATCATTAATAGAAGTTTTTTTAGGTTTGGTAATAGGATCTTTGTGATTAGGTTTATGATGATAATTGACTTTAGCCACATTCACATATTGAGAATTGGTATAAGTTTGATCATGATTAGCATCAATGGCATAAACATATTTATTATAATGTTGTGTATTGTTGTCTAAGGACAAGGATTTTTGAGATTTTATATTTGTAGATTTGGTATAATTTAACTTTTTAGAAGCTTTGAGATAATCAAGGTGTTAGAGTCAAATAATAGTGTCATGATCAAATATATTACCTAACATAAAATAAACTACAAAATTTATAGTTTCATGACATGTTTCATGGGAATTGCCTATGTCAACATGAAACCAACAAAATTTATTTAGATCGTATAATGATGGAAGTTAAATATTATTATATATGAAAGGTTTAGATGCAAATAAAAGTCTCTTCATTTTTGAAATAGACAAAGGTGGGTGGGAGTGAGTTTGAATGTCAATTTTGACCGCTATAATTTTAATTAAAGGGGATTTAGATTGAGTATTTATGCTAGTGATTACATTAGTTGAAGTTTATAAATATTCCTTGATTGAATTATGAGATGGTTTAAATATGTTCATAAATAAATCTTGTATTTTGGCTTGGTCAAGAGCTTCTTCTAAGTTTTAAGGGGAAAAAGTTTGAGCCTTGTATTGAATAGAAGGTTTTAGGGCGATAATAAATATTTTTAAGAGATTATCATTGTTCATGTTATGATCTACTCTATGAGCTAGTAATTTCCATATTTTTGATAAAAGTATGATTAGATTAGGTAGGTAATTGCTTAACATTGATAAAGTGACTAAGACAATTTTAATTAAGATCAATTTGTTGAAATTATTTTACTAAAGCATTAACACACCCTCTAGTTTCTAGATAGAATGTTGGGGAAGTTGGTTATACCATTCTAGAGTATATCCTATAAGAGTTTTGATAAGAATTTGAGTGGTATCAAAAATGTTGGTTTGGACCCAATTCTTATAAATATTGCCAAATGATTTAATAAAAATGGAAGTGTCTTTAGTTTTGTTATGCCCCAACACACCCAATTTTCATTTTTCAAATAGGGACCCATTATTGCTAATAATATGTATTCATGGTCCATATCAACCTTAGGAATTCTAATATTAATCTAATATGCATACGCCTAAGGTTGTTTTCAAATTATAATTTAATCACAAAGTTCCAAAAGGGAGAAAATCAAAGCTTGGACACCATTCATGAATTATTTACCACCTTTGATTATTTTATCTATTTCAAATGTGTATCCAATATTGGGTTTTGATTTAATTTACTAATGTGACTAACAAAAAAATCTGAGCATATTTAAGATTTTTTGTGCAGTATCCCATTTTTGTGCTTAAAAATTTTCATTGAATTCACTAAATCATGACATACATTAGTAATGCCATTTAATCATAGGTGATCATAGTTATAATAGAAGTACTCTAAATCCTTATGAGCATCTAGATTATTGAGATCATTCTAAATGAAAGCATCTCATTCACTCATGTTATTTGGATTTCAAACTAAGTTCATAGTCCCCAATATGTTTTGAGTTGTCCATGTGTCAAAATATCATTAACTCAAGACACAACCAGTTTTTAAGAAAAGTTTTAGTTATTTTGAGTTCCTGAGAGCTACCCACATGGTAGGATCCCATTGACTCAAAACCCAAAATATTGATGCAGGTCTAATACATTCAAAATTCCCAAGTAGTCAAGACCATAATAGGTGGTATAACTCTACTCACTCAGCCTTATCAGTTATAAATACAATGCCAAATTTTGTAAGTCTCTAGAGAGCTGAGATCTATCCACATGGCAAGATAAAGTACATTGCCAAAAGTTCTAAAGTTTTTGGGTTAAAAAGAGTCACCCACATGGCATGATCTCATCAACTTAGATCTTATCATTTGAAGGTACATAGCTATATTTCTATTTTTTCTAGATTTATGAGAGTCATCCATGTGTTATCATCTCAAAATCTAGAGACTTATCAAGAGGAAGGTACAAAATCAAAATATAGCAGTTTCCCTAAGGCCCCAATATTTTTCCACATAGAACCATCTTGTGCATGTAGAGCCTTCCTAAGGGAGGTACACAATTTAAATTTTGAATATTTTTGAGTCCCCCAAAATATGACAAGTGGATTTTTTTTAATTCACAACTCACAAATCATATAAAGTAGAACTATAGAGGTAAAGACCCTAGGAAATTGAGATTAAAACAAGTGTCATAATATCAAAGACATATTATCATAATACAAATACAAGAGTTGAAAGCTAGATAAAATTTGATACATTAGAAGTAGACACTTGGCTTGGGATGATGAGTAAGCACTCATGATGAAGGAAAAGCTGCCACATGGTAAAAGACACTTGCCAAAGCTAAGTTGTAAATTTCAAATCAAAATGAGAAGTAGAGCTAAAAATTTTTGTTCCATTAAATTCACACAAACTAGGTATTTAATTGTCAAGTTTTGAGTGATGTAGGCAAAATCCTGAGAACAACAAATCACTTTTCCATTAATCAATGAGTTATAAATTATGAATTTGAGCCACCAAATTAGCAAAAGCCCTAATTTTCCTGCTAGAAAATTTATAGACCAATCCAATCATCTTACCAAAAATTTGATAGCATAATAATGACTTCCTCATCTTGAGTAGCTATCTAGCCTCCCTCTTAATATTATACCATAGGGGGAACTGAATACTTGGACATAGTATTTTAGATAGGGGTACTACCATTATTTCATTAATCTACTATCTAGGATGAGATAGATAACATTGAACCATATTTAGCCCAGGATTAGTTAGATGAGGACATGAGAAGATACATAGATGATCTGCTATAAGTAAAAATAATGGGTTTACATAATGTGGCAGTGAAATTTGAGGTAATTCCATGTATATACTCACTAGAAGATTTATTTATTAATGGTACAATTACTGGAGACTACTTGCACTTTAGGATTCATAAGAATGTGGTGGCCTATAATTCTAGGGTGTCATTTGAGAAGTATTTGTGCCTAATAGTACCTGAAATAAGTTATAGCTAAGTCATAATAAATACTTGGTTGGACCATAACACAATTGAAGTTAAGCTCAAATAGTGGCTAGAAATGGGTGAAATATTGAATATTCGAGGAGTTGTTTCCTTGACTCCCATAACCAAATTAAAGACAAGTATTAGAATAGACATGGCCTTGTTGAATGGGTTATATGAATTTTATAGCATCACTTATGTACATGAGGTGTGGGTATCCTTTCTAGACATCATTCTAACTTCTAATAAAATTGTGGCACTTGAGGAGGTTATCAATGTCTGACTCAAGGCATAGATGTTCAAAGTTGATGAAAGGCCATTTGATGGAAATTTTTACATGATGTCTTATGTAGTAGATGAAATCATGGGAATAATGCACATAACCTATGAAAAAACCTAGGATCCATCTATAGAATATGTGAATAATAGGGTCTATGATGACTTTTCCCTACTTTGTGCATACATATTTAGAAGATAAATGAATATAATTATATAAGAGATATACTTGTTAGTCTACCAAACCATTTATCGGTGTTGTATGCCTAGGGTTTCTAATAGCATAAGGAGAAACATTGTGAATATGAGATACTATTGGTACTATCCTAATTTAAGTAGGATAAAGAGAACCAAGACTCATCCTTCTAATCTACCTCATTTTTTCTTGATAAAGTAGTAGAGTAAGAGATAACCTTCACATATATAATAGTGTAGATGAGGATCAAAGTGTTAAGCACCAAGGGTATTATCATAAAGCCCTTTTGAGCATTATCCAAATTAATATTCATTGAGGAAGTACCTCAATTTAGTTGGTAATATCATGGCCCACTATGGTTTAAATTAATCACAATATCATGATTGGGACCCAAAAAATAGAGCAAGGTAATACCTCAATGACCTTACAAATAAGGGAGTCCAAATTCCCTATGGTCATAAGAGATTTTAACATGATTATATTTTCATTAATGTTACAGATGATTTAAAAGTCTACATTCACATGAATCAGCATAAGATGCTAATGATAGTAGCCTAGGCAATTCAATATGATCCTTAAATTACCAAGGAATGGGAAAATAAAACTATAGAGGAGGAAGATAAATCTGCAACCCATTAATGGCCCCAACCTCAAGCTCAACTATCACCACAACATGGTCATCTTTCCTCTCCATGACAAATAAAAGATGGTGTATCATAGGAAGGTGCCTCTCAAGGGAAAATAGACCCCTAGATTGGGAAGAACATTTTATGCCCATGCTCATATTGAAAAAACTAGGCCATAAACCTTAGATTATTTTGATTCTTTAATTCTTTCAACCATTGTCTCAGTAAGGGTCAAACCCTATGACCTTAAAAAGAAGGTTAAATTTGAAGAATTAATGTCTAATCTATGAAAACCACTTAGACCCTCTATCTAGTTGGATATAACCATCCCTTAATTTACTCAAGTTGAGTCATCTATAATGAAAATTTCAATGACTCTAGGGAAAACCAGATATGTGGTGGAGACCACACCCTAGTGGGATATTTTAAAGGGAAATCCTAGGCATTTCTAAAATACCATGAGGTATGTGGAAAATAAATATCATGTTTAGCTCTATACTTTGGATATGAATATTGGGGAAATACCCTCACATAATGATATGTGTAAATGATAGACAATGACTATAAATAGACTATCAGAAGCCCTTTACAATAATAAATAAGTAGTTTTAAAATTACTAGTACATAGTCTCTAGGGAAATCAAGACAAAATGAAAATAAAGGTGAAAATTAATGATCAAAAACCAATTTGTCATTTTGGAAAGTAAATAAGTAGGAAACCAACTATTTTTAAAGTAAATTTGAGATTGATTACTAAGAAATGAAGGTGAATTGCCTTGCCTATGCTAAAAAATAAAGAACATAAAACAAGATCGTCCAGGAAAATCAAGTTTAAAAATTGAAAAAAATGTAGTCAGGTAGGTTGTTATATTCTTTTTTGAAAAAATGTTGAAAACAAACAAGATCAACTGGGTTGATCTAGTTTGTTTAGTAAAGTAAATAGACACAAAACTAAGTCAATTAGGTTGACTTACTTGACTGTGTGGTACATTTTGTAAGAATTAAAAATTGGTGAGGAAAAATTGAAAATTGAAATGTTTAATAATTTGATTAAAATATAGAAATTATAAATTTGAATTATTTGATAGATATTTGGAATACAAAACTTGTTTAGATTGAACCTAGAAGATTTGACTAGATTGAATAGGTCGACTTAGTTTTTAGGTTGAAAATACAAAACATTTACTTGTTAGATATATTATCTAAACCTAATTAAGTCTTGTAGATGAAAAAATTTGAAAGCATAGATTGAATATGTCTATTTAATCTATTATAAATCTAAAAAATATAAGTGGTAAAATAAAACTACATCGACCAACATGATTTGGTTTGTTAAAAGATAAAACATGAAAAATGATAAATCAGACTAGATTAGTTAACCTGATCTAATTGACTATAAAGGAAATATATACAATAGAAAAGGATAGTAAGTCAAAAAAATTTACATAGTTTGAAATGAATCCCTATAAGCCAAAATATAAAACTAGATCAACCAACCTGATCTAGTTGATTGTAATCCATAAACTTACAAACATAAAGAGAAATTAAATTAGCTAGCCCAATCTAGTTGATTGTAGAAGGAAAACCTGTAAACAAAGGATAAAATTAGATTGAGCAACATGATCTAGTTGATTGTAAATTATGAATCTATAGACAAAGGTTAAGAATAGATCAACTAGCCTAATCTAGTTGATTGAAAGTGAAAAATTGAAAATGCAAGGGTTAGATTCAAATTGGGTTCACTAGAATGTATGTAAAAAATTAAGATAGATTTATATCTTTTATAAATTAGTAAAATAAAATATTATATAAATAAATCAATTAACATCCTTTATAATACATGTTTATATCAAGAATATGACCTGATTGGATCTGCTAAACCTAACCAAGGGTTCTCTTACTACCAACATCAAATGAGAGGGTTCCAAAGGATCTAAGTAAATGACACTATGCAATAACTCTAGTTAAGTCTACATACATAATAATCTAGTGCTTATCAAAGCTTGTGGCATAAATGGGGGTAATAAAAAAAATAACACATAATAATAAAACAAAACTCTATTCAAGCCAATGAAGAGGTATTCTGAGCTAGGAGAGATATATCCAAACTACTACTTATAACAATATCTATCTATAAAATGAAATTAAAAAGTTAGAGATACTTACCTTTGAAGCAAACTCATTGAGTCCAAATATATCCCTTTGGCCAATGGTGATTTAAAAGGGGGTTTTGTGTATTTTAAAGATCACAAGGATAAATCAGCTCTAGGATACAAGACCTCTCCTATGCATCCAAAACTTTCACAAGATAGTTTTTTCTTTACTTTTCTAAGGCAAGACCCTAATAAATGAACTTTTAAAATGATATAATACCCATAATTTTGAATTTTAATCGTGTGAAAATGAATTTTACTTTATTGGATTGAAATTATCTTTGTATTTATAACAATGGATAAGCCTTAACCCTTCTAGAATTTCATTTGACAAGATTGGATGGCTCAATACAATTTGTAATAAAAAGTTAACATTAGGCTTTGGATTGAGTCAACCAAGCTGATTTAGTTTCATAACATATGCTTAATCTTTTATAACAAGATAAAATCGATCAACTTAGTAGGAGAAGAGGGTGCTTACTTAGTTAGGGGCTATTTGAAAGGAGAAATGCTTCGGGAAATGTGTAAACTAGGTTTGGATTGCTTGGGGAGTTAGATAAGTAGGATTTGTAATGGGTTTATGTGATTATAGAGTTGACCAAAAATTATTCAAATCACCAATGGTTTTCCAAATACTTTCTTGGTGCACCCTTTAAGGCATGCACTTAGAGAGATCAAAACTTCTTTCAAGAGAGAAAATGTCATTAATTGATAAAGTTTAAAAATATTGTGAGCATATAGTTTGTTGTTGATTTTGTTGAACTCACTAGGTATATTGTGTAGATGATGAGTGGAAATAACTCCTTCAAGTGGAATGATGATGAAAGAGTTTTCAATGATATCAATGAATTAATTTCCAAAGCACCAGTTTTGACCAGCCTAAATTTTAAAAAGATTTTATTACATATTGCTACTCTTATGAATACACACTATCTGCTCTCTTAGTTTATAAAAATGAATTAGGGATTAAACCCCATATTGCCTTCATAATTTGTTGATAAAATATCACAAACTCAATTATACATTGGTAGAAAAAACATGCAAACATATTCTACTATGAAGCATTTTAGGTTTTATATATTGAATTTTCATATTATTGTAATGGTCCTAAATTTAGTGGTGAAATCAATCCTAACCTAGCAAAATATTGGGTAAAAAAAGGTGGTTGGATTTACAAAGTTTAATAATATGATTTGGAGATCAAAACCACAAGATGGTAAGAGGATAAGGCCTTTTCCAATTGATTGTTGAGGGTGTTGACTCAAAAAATGGAAGAGAAAGAGGAGTTACCACTATTGTGATTGAAAATGAGAAATGTTTTCCTCATGATTTCTCATGAAATGCCTCTAAATTTTTCTTTGGTTGTTCCTTGTTCACACACCTCACTACCTTCAAAATTATGAAAAATCACTATTTTCATCCAACATTGATTAAGGATGCATAATAATGGGTTTCCAATTGTGAGGCCTATTAGTATTTCATTGGTTGGCTTAAGCTCACAACATTACCTCTCTAACCTATGGTCATTAAAGACCCACTTTTATAGTGGGGATTAGACTTCATTGGGACTCTAAACCCTCATTCCTTCATTAGACACACTCATGTTTTGATGACAATTGACTACTTCATGAAATGGGTAGAATCCATTATAGTAAGGTCTACCACTATAGAAGTTGTTTGTAATTTCATAAAAGAGAATATTTTGGTTAGATTTGGTGTTCATCAAAATAACATCATGAATAATGTTTCTAATTTATCGTATGATGAAATAAATGGTTTTTACTATAGGTATGACATATCTATTGCACATTCATCAAACTAATACCTTACGAAAATGATCACTTATAATCTAGTAATAAAAACATAACTACAATCATCCACAAGTTGGTTTATGAGAGTAAGAGAAATTGGCATACAAAACTATATGATTCCCCATGGGCTAATTGGATAACACCTAAGAGAGAAATCAAGATGCATCCATTCCATCTACTCTATGGAAGAGATGCAATTATTCCTATCTCTTTGGATTTGGTGGATTTGAAGCTAACACATACCATTGGAGATGACCAATTCAAGGATGCTCTAGAAAAGAGTCATGGACTTACAAAGATAGAATAAGAATGAGGCATATCAATTGAGAGAATTACAACACATCAAGAAAATTTCAAGAAACTATTTAATCAGAAGGATCAACAATGTGACTTCCAAGTAGGAGACCTAGTCCTACTGTAGGACAAAAGAAGACAACTGCAAAGAAGTCATGGAAAATTTCACTCCCTATGGATGGGATCATTCAAGATTTGACATTTTTGTGATGAAATTTTATATTATTTAGCATAAAATATGACATTTTAGTGATACCAAATTAATTTAAACTAGCTTCTATACCTCTTATGGTAGTACAATAGGTCATTCCAAGCTAATTTTGAATGCAAATTTACATGTTGTTATGATTATTTGTGACTTGAATTGAATGATATGCATATTATATGCAAATACTATGAAAATTATATTATTTACATGGTGATTATTTGATATGCACCATCCATGTTCCATACCATATGGTTAAAAGCAATATCTAGAGGGATCTAAGATGCTCCACAAGGGTTTAAGATGTTCCACATGCCAAACAAAAAAATATTGAAAGGTCTTGCCAATAATTAACCCATTAACTTTTCTCTGATTCCATGTTAAATTATGGACATACACATGTCCATGATCTAGATATGTATAATAGTGGTAAAGAACATAAATACATAATGTAGGATATACGTGGGAAAACCTCACGAGGTAAAAAAACCACAATCATTATTCATTAATTTAGAAATAAAATCACTTGATACAATCGGTCTTCCTCTCACACTTATTTTCATAGAATCTCCTTCATAGAACCAATGTTGAATATTTCAAATGTTTTAATGATCTAAAGTTTGAATATGTATTGAAATTCATAAGATTTTACCACATAAAATTATTTATAAATAGAGTGAACCATTGTAACGATCAGGTTCAAAATATCACTCAATTCATAAGGGTAAGCTTTATAACCATATATTTTATTATTTATTAATATAAATATTAACCCATGTAGGTTAGAAAATAAAATATATTTTTATTAATTTACATATCTAATTTATTATCAATGTACTAATTACATGTTATATATAAAATAAGATTAATTTTTCAAACATAAATACAATTACACATATGTACCAAATTTATTTATTTTATCCTTTTAATAATGAATTTACAATACTATACTAAAATTAGGGCATTTTTAGAGACATAAATTTGGTATTAGATACTTAAAAACATCAATTTTGACATATATGAATTGTGTGTACACATTTGACTCTTTCACACAACTTTCCTCTTTTCATTTTTCTATCTATGGTCTTCTCTAACTTAATTCATTAAAAAATATTCAATATCTCTCTCATATATGTTGTAATACTTTAAAATCCTATGCAAACTATCATCATATTTTAGATCCCTAACTTTTCATTTTTGGCTGGTAATGACAACAGTCAAATGCTAGTAGTTACTGTAGGTTTTTGCCTCTATCAATGCATACAGAAGCTCCCAACACCTATTTTTCAAATTTAAATGTCTTCATAGGATAGGGTTATCACATGTTGATTATAGGGTAAATAGCACTGGGTCATCTATAAATACAAATCAAGCCTAAGGTCTTACTCACTTGGAATTCAAATTAATAACCACTTACACATTAAGAGATCTATTTGCACATCCTTGAAACATTTTCACAAAATCTAATGCATTCAAAAATACCTCAAAGGAGAAACCCTAAATCTATCCTTAAACACTAATTCAAGGTCAAAGTTTTATGTTTTCAAAATTTGAAAGCCAAAGAGTTATATTACATTCTAATAGAATGTGATTGAGCTTACACACATAGGTGGGATAAACATGTGTAGTTTAAAACCTCTTCGAAGGATTAGAATGTAAGTAGTTTTCAAGCACTCAGTGGTACAAGTTAGAGCTATCCAACCCATATTTTAGATAAATCTTGTGCCAAAAGTGGAACTATGGTTTAAAGGCCAAGAGAGATAAAATTAGGATCTATGCATAGTACTCAAGATCATAAATCATGAAAATTATTTATAGAGGTAGGGGTAGTAATCTATGAAAAAAATATTGGTATAATATACATGGATAATACTAGCACATAATGGACAATTCAATAATTCTAGGTGTTTGAACATTCACTAACATTGTCCTAGTAGGTTTTAATAGTCTATTTATTGATTTGAGCAGTTATAGAGCTATTATAGAGTCATCTTAAGGAATATGACATAGGATATGAGTAGTAAAAATTAGAAAATTATCTAAGTGCCTTCTCTCCCGTGTTTTACTTGGTCATTTTTATATTTATTAAGTGTAATCATTCTCTCTTACACTCAAATTTGTATGGTAAATTTTCTATCTTATGCAATTTGAATTTCAATAGTTTTGGCCTATTTCGATCTCCTAAATATAAAATAATATTTAAAAATGTGTGTCACTAGATGTTGTACCTACATATAATTTTAATTTGTTAAATTAATACATAGAACCAAATTATTCTATATTTAAATTTATTGTACCTAGCTTACCACAATTTTTAGATAAAAATAGAAGGGAAGACGTAGTTGGGTTGGGAAACCACCAAGGTGGGGTTGTATTACATATCTTGCATTCCAAAATCAAACTCCTCATAGTTCATGTGTATTTTGAATGGTGGATTGAGAGAAGAATATTTTTATTCTCTCCATAAGCATGAGATACAACTACGTACATACTCAGATTTATTTTGGTACAAGATGTGATGCAAGACCTTGAGCAAAGATAAATCAATGTAGATTATGCCTCAATTTTAAAAAAAGATTGAAAACTTTTATGAAACCTAAATATTAATTATTTATAATAATATATCACATGACTTAATTAAAGTTTATGATATCCAATCGTTGGTCACACATATCCAAATACATGTTATAGTTTAAGAGCACAACATTCCCTTCCCATTCAAACCAATGTTGTCCTTAATTTTGATGATCACTAGATTATTTTATAGGAAGGTTTCATCCTCCGACGATAAATATTCATCATCTTCTTCTTCAGTGGCTTCTTCAATGTAGAAAATTTTATTTTTTGTAGACTTATGTCATCAAGCATATTTTTTATTATAGTTAAAACATAACTCTTTTGCCTTCTTCTCTTCATTTTTTTGAGGAATCAGTCTGTTAGGCTAAGGAATGGACTATGCAAGAGTGATCTTATATATTATACTTAAAAATGGATAAATTTAGTGACTAATGCCCTCTCATCTTATTTATGTGCCAAGATAATATCCTCAAATGTAAAACATGTATTAAACATGAAAAACTCATGTTGGATGTGATCCTTTACCTCACCAATAAAAAAGTCATCCAAATCTTCATCTATGATTTTCTCCATTCACAAGGATATTTATCAAACTATTGAATATAATCCATGATAAATATTATTTAGTGATTTTTTTCCAATTGGCTAAATTAATTATTTACAATAATATCAAAAAAAGTGTAATTATAATTCATTAGTAAAAAATAACCAATTGACACTCAGAACCTTCTTCTTTTGAGCATAAAACCATTGATACCCAATTAATTTATCATGTTTACAATATATATTCCATTACCATATTCAGTCTACTTTAGATTTGATGTGCATAAAAAAAATCCATTTGGTTGATCTAGTGACTGGATCCTTTTTATGATACTTACTCATTTCCACTTTTGCCATCATGTTCCATGAATGTGATGTACCTAGATTTATATTAGGATAGCTAGATAATCCACCCTGGTTGGGTTGTCTGGTGATTGACAGTTGGTTTTTTTAATTATTTTTCAAGGCTACCAAGACATTCACCAATTATGTAGTGATGCTTCTCATCTATCATTTGATTATGAGTCATTTTCCTTTGATGTTGTCAACATCTTTTATTTAGTCCTATTAAACTATATATTTTTCATACCATACTCAAGATATATTTCTTTATGGTCTATCAAATAAAAAATTAAAATAGAAGATCCACTAATTCCTAGTTATGGCTCCATCTCCTCTTTTCTAGGAGAATTTTCCTAGAGTTTTGGAACCCTTGCCTCATCCCCTAGTGTGTGGTCTTGCCATACAAAGGCATGACAATGGAGAATTGATTTTCACCTTTGATAAAACTTTGATCAAATGGTTTCAAATTTAGATTAGCCACAAATCCAAAAATCAAAGAGTGTACCCCCTTTATATATTTTCAAGCTTTTCAAAAATGTAAAGAAATAAATAAAAATCTAAAATTGTGACATATAGATTGAATTTAGAAAAAAACCTAAAATCATAATAAATTGCTCAAAAAATGATCACAAAACCCAAAATGTTTTATTATAGCTTCCATGAATGATTATCCAACTTCAATAAAATAATTACATAAAAATTCACAATGATTGGTGAGATATAGGTGATTCATTAAATTTAGGGTTTTGACCACACTTTTACCCAAATCTAAGCCTAGATACCACTTGTAATGAAATTTATACACCACTAAAATAGAAACACAATAATAAATCACAATATGATTGAAATAAGAGAAGAATAATTAAGAATATGACTAACCCACTTCAAGCGAGAAACCTTCACAATCTTACAATAAAAATAGATTCACAATATGATACTAAAATACTAACCACTAGCTCCTATATAGACCCTAATTATGATATGGAAACACTTTCAGCTAATCATACTAATAATATAAAGCTATATAAATGATTATATGACACAAGTAAAAGTTATGATATCCATAAGTGAGCCACACATATCCCAAAAAATGTGTAAATAGAGTAAGGGCATAAAAAATTATATATAGTTGATACCATTTTAAATTTTAAATAAAACATGTGTAAATATTGTAAACTATTACATACAAATCCTCATAGTAAATTGGATGTAGGAAAATAACCATTCCCCAATTTTACATTGCCCTAAGATATATAACTTAATATAATGCTCAATGCCCAATATATAACTCGAAGTAGTACAAGTGTCATATAAAATTACCATATGGTGTAATAAAGATAACACAATGCAAGACTTAACATAAAATATACTACTCTAGTGAGTATCTATGTTGTAAAAAGGTGTTTTCATGTATGACTAAATATATGTGATGCATCACAAATGTGGATGATGAGATGGACGGGACATAAACATGCCCCATAAAAAATTAGTAGAAGAGATGGACCAATGTCCATGTGAGATTCATGTAATATATATAATTATGTGGTAAGATCCAAAGGTGGATACATCCTCCAGTGAGAATGATAGTGAGTGGGACAACAACATGCCTCAATGTAGATAGATATCTGAGATAATTAAATATAGCCATAGATGTATCATGTGGTAATACTAACCATGTTTATAATTATATGTGAGATAATATCAAATATGTATGACAAAATTATGTAAGAATGCTAAACACAAGGATGTTATGGGAAAATGTATGTCATTATAAAGCTCATGGAGAGACATATGTAGGTATCACTCCCGAATATGAAAATGTGGTATAGTGTTTTACCCTAATTTATTCTTATAAACCCTAAGAGTATAGAAAATAATATATGAATTTAGATAGATAGATATGGAATTCAAGCATACATATACGTGTAAAATAATCAAAATAGATTGAAATGATTTGACAAGTGGCTTATGATAACTATAGTAAGTAAAAAAAATGGATACATACTTAGAATTTTTGACTAAATATCTAAATATGTTGTGTTTTTTCATTGGAAAATAGACTTTAACAGGATTGTGATTAATTTAGATGCAGAACCATATTTCTATCTACAAAGTGTTAGTTCTGTTAGCTCTAGGTCAATATCAATTGATGATATTTACCTATGTAAAAATATGGGTCAATGACCATATGGTAACCTTCATTTATCCTTGAAGTTTATGTATGTACAATGTCAAACCCCAATGATACACACAACTCAAAAAATCAACCTCCTTCACCTTGAAATCTTAAGTGTACTTATGAGGGCTAGAAACCTCTAGAATTTGGGAAAGTGTAATGGGTTAAGTTGACCATGATCACCCTTATTGATGATTGATATTTACCTAAGTATATGATAATTTGAGGAAGTAAATCAAGTGACAAGTCATTCTCCCACCTAGTGTGATTGTGAAATTGTGTTTCTTCTTTATATGAATGCAATTAATTATTTGGATTTGATAATTAAAAATGCCTACTTTGAATTTGATTAGGTATACTTCAGACTTGACTTATGACTACTCCTAGTGACTAATTTTTAATTTTGGAAGAATAGGGTAGATTTTATCAATGTGTATTAGCATATAGATGTGTAACAAATATGTGTCAAATCCCTCTATCAAGTTAGGCCTTGATTTGTGTATATATGAGTCAAATTAGAAAGTTTATTATGCCACCAACATGTTAAGAAGATGGGTTGATCCTAAGGAAATATTTAATTTTAAAAATAAACCCTTGCTAAGAGAGAGTCAATATTTATAGGCAAAGGCTAATATCGATGAGCGATACTGACCCAATTTGATGATAGAGACTAATGCATAATAGGAATAAATTGAATGCATAAATATGTCTATGTAAGATAATATGTAAGTTTGAAATAGATAATGAGGTTATTATTTGTGTATAACAATAAAATGAAAGGGTCAAACTCATAAGGTAGCATGTAAGTATGAGATAATGGTTATCCAGAACCATATTTGTGTGTGTAAGTCATGTGTGGTAAATGTATGCTAAGATTATCATTGACAAGTAATTAATACCAAATTTTAGTATCTAAAAATACCCCATTTTTATTATAGTAATGTAATTTATAGATTAAAAGGAAAAAGGTGCACCTGAGTGTGTACAACACACTTTGTCTTTGGTAAGAAGCTTCAATTATGTAGGTCCCTTAAATTAAAACTATGTTGCCCTTGTAATTTGTTGAAGCATTGAAGAAATATGCTTCATTTTTAAAGCACATAGAGATTGGGGTGATTGTGCCCCAAATTTTTTTAATTATGCAAGGCTTTGGGTTGGGAAGACAACATGCCCCAACCCTTATAAACATAGAAATAAATATGAGATGGACTAACCCAAATAAATATGCATATATGATAAATAATGAGAACCACATGATGGGTTCACTAGAAGCAATGTCATAGCTATTAAGCATCCTTGAACCTCAACACACATTATCCATAAAAACATGAATCAACTGCTATAGATGGATTTATAGATTCAAGGTTACTCATTACTCGATGTAGATTGAATAAATGTTTGCAAATAAATAAGTGAAATAATGCTCATTAAAAAATATGTAAATGTGCATAAATAATTATCATGCCCCCTTTTATAACTCCAACAATTATAAACTATGATAATATGTATATGCATGAATTGATATCATGCCTCATGAATCTAAAAGTGTGTATGTGTGCATGAATACTTATCATTCCCCTTAAATTTATACAAAATAATATAGAATCATATGCAACTATATGTTTTATCTAGACCTATATCTTAAATGTATGTGTATGTGGAAGCGTATAACTCATATTATTGTAAACTATGTACATGTGCCCATGAATATGCACCCAAGTGTCTATGAATTTATACTAAAGTATCTATAAATGAGTTCATATGCATGATATATGCTCCCATAATATATAATGACGTGTAGAATATTTATCATGTAACTGAACTAATATGATATCTATCTAAAATCTATAATTTGATATAATTTTTTGCTCATGGAGGATTATATATTTATGACAAGCCCATTGTAATGCCCCCATTTTGATATAATGGATGTGTCATATACATTGTTCATCTCAAAATAAAATTTAACTGTATTATGTCATAAATAAATATATGGTCATGTATAATCATGTGAATATGTGGAGGGTATATCATCATAGTAATGTATATGTTAATCAAGGCATCCATATAACATGTAAAGTAGGGTATATTGGTGTTATGTCTATATAGATGTATCAATGAATAACACAATAGTAAACATCACTAAAAATATAGCTGAATAAACATATGTAGTAAAGGTTCATGATATGGATAATGGGTCTGCTAAATGTCAACAATCTCAAAAAATGCAATAAGCTCAATAATCTCAATTTTTAGTGTTAGACAATATCCACATACAAGGTACATAAAGATGTCATAACAAACAAGGTCAAGGGAGACACATAGGGGACATAAAGATGCCATAAACAAGGAACATAAATATATCACATCAAACAAGGCCAAGGGGCCACACATGATAGACAAACACAAAGTATCCTATCATACAAGAGAGTAACAACATCAACAAAGCATAGAATAAGTAAAGACTAGTCTACACCATCCATATGTATCAATGTCACTTCATAGTATAATAGTATATCCATGTAACACTATGGAATATATGAATAACTAGCAAGACAAATGTAAGTAATCTATAGCTCAACATGATAAAGAGGTCATAAAAATATATGACCTATGATAATGAAAACTTTGAAATAAGATGCTCTCGACATGGCCACTAGGTAGAGGAAATTCTAAAATATATATGTCCATGTGTAACTTGTATGTCCTGTATCACACTCATAAACCATGAAGTGTATGTGTATGAAATTAATATGCCATATACCAAACATGTGATAAATAAAACATTTAAATAGTGTAATATAGTAATTATGCCATGCTTAGGTCATGATTTTTAATCTTTTCATTAATATTTTTATATTTTTTTTGTTATTTTGAAATATTTCAAATTATTCAAGTAAGGCCAAGTGGAAATGGTTTTAAAAATAGAATAATGGGAGGGATACAAACAATCCATAGCATGTGTCAAGGAATAAAGTACACTAGATGTGATATGTTAGGTTCATCACTATGATTTACGTCAATTTGGTTTAAAAAACCCTTTTGGGATAAAAACTAGTATATGAATTCATATTGAGAAATGCAACATTTAAACATACATTGGAATGTAAAATAATGAAATAGATTAAAATTATTTTACAAGTTACATGTGTTAAATATAATAAATACAATAAATAGATAAGTACTTAGCTTCTCTGACTGATTGTGACTATGTTCTGAAAGTGGAAAATAAATCAAAGTAGGCTTGTGATTTGTTTAGATCAAAAACCCTATACTTATCTACATAGGGTTAGTTCTGTCAGATCTAGGTAAGTATCAATTGTTTATATTGACCTGTGGTGATTAATAGTGACCTATGCCAAAATATGGTTATGGGTCCATATAGTCATCTTCACATGTCTCTAAAATATTTTCATGTGTGATTCCAAACCTTGATGATGCATGTAAGTACATAAATTAACCTGCTTCACCTTAAAACCCTAGGTGTGCTTATGAGGGATATAAAGCTAAATAAACTAGGAAAATATAATGTGTTGGGATAACCCCAATCACCCCTATTGATGATTAACTATTGCCTATGTATTCAATACTTTGAGGAGGTAAATCAAGATATAGACAATTATCCCATGTAGTGTGGTTTTGTAATTGTGTTTATTTCATGTAAATTTTCACTTAAGTTCTAAAGAAAGAGAGAAAAGAAACTTGATATAGGTATGGTTGAAAAACCTATTTAGTTATGCATGCATTGAATTAGAAGATTATGAAGATCTCCTCTTTATCTTGGGAGGAAGACCTATAGATAAGAAAACAGTAAAGCAAACTTGTCTGTTAGATAGATAGATGGGTCGATTGCCTAGTGATAGCTATATCCCAAAAGTGAGAGCTTCTTTAGGGGTTGTCAATCCACACATTTTAAACAATCAATTTGATATAATTAGAAAGAAGGTACTTACATGAATTAAAGAAGATTACTAAAATTAAACACAATAATGCTTGCTTAGAAAATAGACTAGAAATGATCTAATTAGTGATAAATTGATTAGCACTAGTGCTAATAGGTCGGGGTATGCTTCAAAAAATCTCAAAGGGGTCTATGAATAGTCAAAAAGACAAAAAAATTAGATTTGGTTGGGGTTAGGTGGGTGAAAATATGTTGCAAGTTTTTATACCATAGGTGACTATCAATAGTTAAGGTGACCATCGATGGTTATGCCTGACCATTGGTGGTTGGGGTCTGACCATCGTTAATTGACTATGTAATTCTGGGTTTGACACATAGATGAATGACAAGACCCCATAGATGGATTACAAGATTTGGGCAAGGGTTGGGTTGATTTCAAAATGGAATTAAAGCACACGAATATTGATAAACAAGTACTTATCTTACCAGAAGTTAGTTAGGTGGGTGGTTGATGTAGTTATCCTATTGGTAGAATCTAGCTTGATTTTGGTAGAGTAATGGTACTTGAGAGTTTGGTTGAGAGGTGATGATAAATCAGCTCCCAATAATATAGTTGATGCTTGATAATGCTAATGATATTGATTAAACTGAAAAAGAAAACTCTTGAATTCTTGAGCTCTTGATAATTATTATAGATGGATTTAACCTCCTTGGCCTCTCTCTCTTATAAGCACAAGTAAGAGGTGGAAGTGAAGTTGTAACTGGTCCATCTAAATATATTTCATCCATACAAAGGCTTGGAACCATAATTAGATAAGTTATATTTAGAAAAGCAATGTGGGTGGTTTGCATGTTTTTTGTTAAGAGGTAGATTTTGACCATCAATGGTCAGGTGTTCCCAAGGCTGACCATCAATGGTCACTCTAACCATCAACATTTGGGGTCTAGAGGAAAAGGGTCCTAAAGGTCAGGTTCACTCAGTTTAGTGAAACTAGGTGCAGATGGGTTTGGTGAGGCTAGATTGGTGTAGGTTGGTCCCAAGGGGGTCCTAGGTAGGTCTAGGGGTATTTTTGACACTAGGAATTCTAGGTGCATGGATTTATAGTGTTTATGTTTTTCCCCTTTTTATTGTGCAACTTGCATAAAAGAGATATAAAACAAAAATGGAGTATGTGTCAAGGGTTTGGCTGCCTTAAGAGTGGGAGGATGTGTTCCCCCCTAAACTAATATTTGGTGAGGCAAAGTTAAAGTGGGTATGGATTGATAAGTGGTATATGGTGAGTCATGAGGTGGTGACATGAAGTTAGGTAATTGAGACACAAAATTGTGTAAAAATGTGATAAAAGGGTATAGTAGCCAAGATCACGTATAGATAAGGTTACCAATGTTGGTAAAAAGAAGGATCAGTACTAAGAAGATAAGTGACTAGTGAATCATGTGATCACATTTAGGCATGGTAGTTAGATATACATATTAGTATTGGAAGTAGGGATTAGTTTTTCTAATGGATATCCAAGGTAATAAGTGATTCTAGTAGAAAACATAAATGTTTCAAGTAACATAGGTATCTAGGGTAAGAAGTGCTCCTAGTGAGACACAAGTAGGTTGGTATGCATGAGGTGGTGCAAAAGTCAAAAAGGGGTCAACATGGCAATGTTATCACTATGGTCAAAGGACTAGGCAATAAGTGTTGCAAAATTATGCACCAAATGGGCCAAAAGAGACCGATAGTGAGGTAACGAGGTGGTCAGGCTGGTGGGAGAAAGGCATCTCTAAAAGTAGGCAAAAGCCTAGTGTAGTTGTGCTAGAAATTGGTAGGTTATAGGTATAAATCAAATTAGGGTTGTTTAGGTTGTCTTGATCATTGATGATTAGGGTCCCTAGAAGGTGACCATAGATGGTCACCCTGACCATTGATGGTCAGGGGAAACCCTAAAAATCTAGTTGGGTAAAAGTGAAAATGAAAAGTAACTTTGTCATTATTACTATCGTGCATTATGGACCCTATCTCTGGTGATTTTGGTTCTTGTGAGAGGAAGGTGTTTTCTAAGGTGGGTGTTTCTTGGTGTCTAGAGGCATGTGGGTGATTTTATGGGTTCAAGATGTAGGGAGCATGAGGACACAATTGGGTACCTACTTGTGGGATCAAACCATAGAGGAGGTCATGGAATAATGTAGGGGGTGCATTAAAATTGCTATATTAGGCTTGTTTTACATTATTAGTTTTGGTTGGGGGGTAGGTTTGGAAATGTGAGATTTTGCCTATATACCCTAGGTAGGGTTTTTAGGGTTTTTGGGAAAATTAGTAGGTAGAATGTCAAATTAATAGGGTGGGTGATTTGGGTAGTACATTAGTTGGTTAGAGTGTTTAGGCTAGTGTTTAGCTTACTTGTTAACTGTTTGGGGCTCTAGGGGTTTTGGGAATTTCAACCATGGAATGCCCATAGGTGATCATCAATAGTAAGGTTTGACCATTGACAGTTGAAACCCTAGGAATTAGGGGTCTCTAACCATTAGTGATAAACATGATTGCCAGTGGTTGGATAGGCTAGGTTAGCTTGTTTAGGGTTTTTTGAGGTTTAGGCTAGGTGTTTAGCTTATTTAGGGTTTTTACTTAACATTTAGGGTTAGGGTAAATGGTTAAGTTTAGATCAAAGGTAATGGGTTTAGAAGAAAATATAGGTTTATAGGGGCTAACATAGCCAGGGTGAGATAGGTGGGTAAAAGTGATAGAAGAATAGGTCAAGTATCAAAAAGGTAGGATAAATAGGCCTAGTAATAATAACTGAGCTTAGAATTTGGTTTGATGTAGGCTAGGGAGTAGATCTAGATGCATGACCATGTGCCATGTATCTTCCCTATGCTTCTTGAGGGAATGACCATGGATGATTGGGTACATATGGAAGAGGTAGGGCTAGGAGTGATGAGGCACTAATAACATGTGCCTAAAGATGTAGTTATGATTGTAGCACTCATTAAGAGATGGGATCCTACTATTCATATCTTATTTCTATCAATTAAGGAGATGAATATTCTCCCAAAGGATGTATATAGGATCATTTGACTCCCACTATGTGGTAAGGTGATATACCAAATAGAGTAGGAGTAGGATGACTATGTTGAGTATCTATATGGAGATGATAGTGACCAGGTCCAAGGGCATTTTGGAGTGTTTAGCTACATAAGGCTATATGAGAGAGATATAGAGTAGAGGAGATTGATGGAAATGTTAATTATTATTGTTACATGCTTTAGGACCCTAGATTTGAGCAACAAGAGGTTTCCCTATGTATTTTTAGGTGTATTGGTGGAGTTGTTGCCTAAAAGGATAGTGTTTGGTTGGGTCCCAATTTTGCTAGTTCAAATTTATAATGAGTTGTAGGGATTTAGACAACATCAAAGATATGATATCAACATGGGCCTAGTTCTTCATTATTGGGCTTATGAGCACATCTAGGTTCTAAAGTTGATGGGATTATTGTGGGTAGGGTACACATAGTTGGAGTTCCCTGTTGGTTTTATGAGATGGAGAGATGACTATGTTGCGTTAGAGGTAAGAGGTGGAATACATGATGTTTATTAGTTCAGAGGTACCCTAGGTGCATTGGTAGCTATGGACATCACTTGGAGACCATACCTATAGTTCTCAATCTAGCTAGGCTATAGGAGGTAGACCCTCACTATGTAGAGTTATAGGTGGATAGTGGGCTACTGAGAGGGTGAGGTTGAGTTGATTCTATTCAACTAGGTGCAGTACCAATTTATCTTGTTATAGGGCATACCAAGTCTACATATATGATATAAGAGGTAGGATTTAGAGGTTCACTTGCCAGTGCTTTAGCTTACTCTGATAGTTTTAAATGGTGGTTTTGAGGAGCTTCCTGCTAGGGACTTATGGATGATGCAAGGTATATAGATGGTTATATGGCTTGGTACTAGCTGATCTATGTAGTGGCAGATGTGGGTATAGATGATGGAGGGTTGGGGCTAATGGCTATAGATCCATCCAACTAAGATGGATAAGTAGGGGTAGCATTGGTTATATTGTAGACTTAGATATAGGTGTTATAAGGATAGGTGGCCATATTATAGGGCTAGATCACCATATTATAGGGTTAGCTTGCCACCATTATAGGTGAGAGAGACCAAACATAGTCATCCTTAGGTATAGTTATGCAAGAGAGGGACCTATTAAGATAGAGGGTTGGAGTAGGTGCAGTAGTAGGAGGGCCACTAGAGATAGTGCCATGGGCATAGTACCTAGCCACCATAGAGGAGCTTAGATACTTTGAGGCAATGGTGTTAGACCAGTTACCCCAAGCCATGAGATATACAAAGTATAGAGCTAATTTGGCTAGTGGGTCCTCAATAGCTACTCCAGGTTAGTGGGCTAGTACAATGGGTTCGGCAAGGGTCCTAGGGGGACCATTACCAAGTGTTTCAATCTATTTCTTTCATTTGTTAGTTTTGAAAGTAGATGAAAGAAAATGAATATTAGGGTATGTATATGGGTACCTGATAGAATGCGTGCATTAATCTAGATGAATGTGAGAACTCCTTTTTGGTGAGGAAGGACTACCTCTAATAAAATTGCACTATACTAACTTGTTTGTTAGACAAGTATGAAGGGTGGACTTCCTAGCAATGCTAGATCCAAGAAGTGAAAAATCTCCCTTAGATGGATATCAATCCACTCCCTTAATGACAAAAATGTTCTAGAAATGAATATAAATAATGATAAACTAATAAGAACATAAAATATTATACAAGAAAATAAATAATGTACCTGTTCAGTAGAAGATGTAGCATGGTGGGTCAATACCATGCACAAAGATGTCAAGGTTAGGTCTAGAAGATTAGAATAGGGTTTTTAGATAGGTCAAAATATAAAAGAAGGTCTGGTAGGGTGTGGGGAGGGATAAAATAACAAATTGTTATTTTTCCTTGACAGTGATTAGTGATGGTTAGGGTGATCAATGATGATTGTCCTAACCGATGATGCTTGCTATAACTAGTGATGATTATAGTAACCATATATGGTTACTTATGGGAAAATGAGTAAGAGGCTAAAAGGGAAGTAAGGGGATGTGGTTGATTAGCAGAGGGTGGGATAGGGGTTTTGAGGGTATGTACTCATGTGTAGGTTAATAGATCAAAACAATAAATTTTGATAAAGGGTGAAAACACTAAAAACAAAGGAGAGATACCTATATTATGCCAAGTGGATGATATTTGAAACTTGAAGAAAGTTAGACAACAAAATAGTACTCTTACCTTTAAAATTCATGTGGATAGAGCTTTGCGGTCTTGGATGCCTACACAAAGAAAATAAGAGATTCTAGATGAAAATTTATCCATCCATAACTCTACCAAGAGCCTTATATTTATATCACAAAACTACTATGTAAAGAGAGGAAAGCTTGAGGGAAAGTTGCTAAGTTGGGAGGGGATGAAGTTGCCTATTTTCATTTAGTCTTTAAAATCTGGTGCTAAAGCAAGTTTCCATTATGGAGGATGCTTATCTCAAATAAAGTTGGAGGTGATTTAAAAGCTTGAGGCAAGCTAAGTGACCCTAACCATCGATGATTAGGGTGACCATCAATAGTTACCTTACTTGGTGATGGTTGAGGGGCCACAAATGAATGAGTAGAAAGGTGATAAGTGAAAGGATGTGTTTAGAGTGATTTGTCATAATGAAGTTGTAAATGAATGCTAGTAGACTAGGTGGTCCACTAGATGAAAAGTCGATTAAGGGTCCACAATTCAAGATATCATTGAAAACTATTATTGTGTAGTTTTCAAGTGTCTATATTTTCCCCCTTTTTGTTGTGTAGATTTAAGCAAGTTGAAGAACAAAAATAGCTGGTTGGTCAATGTATAGGTTTATTTTTCTCAAGTTTGTTGGGGAGGAGGTGTTCCCCATCAAAATAAGAGTCAATGAGGTAAGATGGAAATTGAGTCATGGTTTGATAAAGGGTTGAGTGGGTAAAAATATGCACAAAATATGACAATGTGCAAGAGTCAAAAACATGTTAAGGCTAAAGTTTCTAATGTTGAAAATATGGTCAAGTTTTAGGATAAATATCAAGGTACCAATCCCCATCATTGGGCATAGCTAATTGGGTCACACTTATCATATGTCCTAGAAAGGGTCAGTGTTTTCTTAGGTATCTAGGGTAGGAAGTGATCCTAAGAAAAACACAATGGGTCAAGTCATGCATGAGGTGGTGTGTAATACAAAAGTTCAACAGGGCAAAATTGGTCAAGGTGGTCATGATAACTAAAACAAGGTCATTGTAAGGTATGCGAATAGGTACCAATGTCAAGGTGGGCAAAGGTAAATGGGTTAGGTGGTTAGGTGGGTAGGGGTGGCCAAAATGACTCCTAATGTACTAGGCAAGAGGATGTTGCCTACATAATCCCTCAGATAGTGGATCCAACATAGACTTTAGGCCCAATGTAGTTCTTGATATGGAAAGGGTGAATCCTAAATAGGTCAAGGTGGGGCAAGGAAGGGGTTACCCTAGATGGAGGTATTATTAGGTGGAAAAGTGGGAAAAATAAGGTGAACCACAACTGATAATGTTTAGGTCCAACTAGTGATGGTTATGTAATCATCGATGGTTAGGGTTGGATGCGACCAAAGATAGTTAGGGTCAACCATCAATGGTTGGCTAAAAACCCTAAAACCATTATAAAAATTCAAAAGGATAAACATTTGTCCTCATTTGTAACTTGGCATTTGGCAATTAGTATTTTTTGAGTGAGTAGTACGAGTGAGTGTATGGAAGTGTGGTGAGATACTGAGGGGTCTTAATAGAATTGGTGAGTGAGAGTGTGATTGAGTGGAGTTGAGATGGATGCGAGAGAAATACATGAGCAAGTGGCTGGGCATGAACTAAGATGATTCCATTAGTCATGAAATGAGGTAGGTCTTATTGTTGTTAAATTGATAGGAATAGTAAGTGTTTTTTAAAATTATTAAAGTGATTGAAATGCATAAAGGGGTAGATGTGGGTGGTAGTACATGACCTAAAGATTTGTAGTGTGAGATTTTTAAGGGTTTAAGAGAGGGTTTTGGAAGGTGTGTTTGAAAGGAAAAGGGTAAGGGGTAGTGAGGGTATGTAGGAATGGGGGGAAAGTAGTTGTGTTGTAAATTAGGGGATGGGAGAGGAGGTTGGGGGTCAAGGTCTATCATCAATGATCACCAACAGTGACCATTGATGGTTGACTTGACCAGTGACGGTCAACCTAAGGGATATAAATTACCTCAAGGTAACCGTCAATGGTCAAGGGATCCATTGACAGTTGAGTAAGGATATAAGTTTATAAGATAGTTGTATTAATGATGTATGGGTATTATAATGAAAAATGGGCATGGAATAAGATTGGTTGGGGGTGGGTGCTTTGATGTTTAGATAGTAGTAGAATCTAGGATGGTAGGGAGGTTTTATGTGGTAAAAGGCTATAGAATGGTTGTAAACTAATATAGATAGAGTAAACTTAAAAGGGCATGATGTTTATGAAATTAATTCAATTTTAAGAGGTAATGGTCCAAATAATAACATGAGTGGATTTAATGGTGGTAAAGGTTTGATTAAATGTATAGAGGTAAATAGCATATTAGGGGATTTTTTTTGTCAAGGATTAGATGGGTATAGGTGAAGAATGTTTCAAAGATAAATAGTTAGAAGGTAAATAGGGATAATCTGGCATATAATACTTGGTATAATGGTTATGCAGGCTCAGAAGTGGATCTAGTTATGTGATCAGGTCCTGATGATGTTTATAGAGGTATGAGATGTGATGACTATGGAGGACTGGTGCCACATGAAGGTAGTGGATTTTGGGGTAATGCATCACTACCAGAATCTATTAAGAGATGCTGCCATGATAGGTTCCCTCATTAAGAGATGGGATCCATCAACTAACACATTATGGTTACCTATTGGAGAGATGAGCATTCTGCTAGATGATTTCCATAGGATTACAAATATACCTATCCATAGAGATCTTATCTACCACATAAAGGGGGAGGAGGTTGATTACTTTATGGGTTGGTTGTATAGAGGAGATAGAGCCTATGTATAGTTTCATGTAGTTGGTTTTAGCATCAACCCATTGTATAAGAGGGTGCTAGGAGAGAGACATTTATTGATGATGATGCAGCTAGCCATGACATGTTATGCCTTACTTGATTTAATAAGAGGGATATTTCCCTATGTGTTGTTGTGGGTTCTTATAGAGTTGATATTTGGGGGGATAATATTTAGATGGGGACAGGTATTATTGGTTTAGATTTATAAGGATCTATGAGGCTTTTAAAGTTCACAAGAATTATGGTATTAGCATTGGATTTATTCTACACTACTGGGCATATGAGCACATATGTGTGTTAAGACCATTGGGCCTGCATTTAGATTCATATCTACCTATAGACTATAGGGTGGGGTTTTTGAGATGGAGGAGAGGAGGTGCAATCATAGGAGCTAGTGATGGCATGAGGAATCTAGAGTGTTTTTGAGGTGATTTGGAGAGTCTAGCACCAAGAGATACAACATGGAGGCTATACAGGACTTAGATGAAGTGAGATGGATATATGCGACATACCTATGCATTATAGAGTTGAAGATGGGTTTATGATAGATGACATGGTGAGGTAGAGCTCATCCCCATGGAGAGAGTGTGAGGATGGTTCAAACTTCAATAGAGTATTTCACTAGATTTCCCTCATTATAAGAGTGAGGATGCCAAGTTTTTATTGCCAGAGCCACAACCATAGGAGGAGGTACTAGATTTTGAGGAGCTTCTAGATAAGGTGAGAGATGATGTCAGTGTCACTATAGATTATCCAACATGGTTTCAGGGTAGATATGTGACATTAAATTTTAGTTGGGGGGATGGAGACCAAGGACCTATGGATGTTGACCTAGTAGGGGGAGCAAGACAGAGACCAACTCAAGGAGATCCATAGGTAGTAGTGGTAGTGACAATAGTATAGGCCCAAATTGTCATGTTATAGGGGTAGATTGCCACTCTTTAAGGCCAATTAGGAGGAGTGACAGTGCAGAGAGATTAGATCTAGGCATATGTTACTAATTTATAGGGTCAAGTGGCTATGTTATAGGGGTAGATTGCCATAGTGACTAGAGAGCAGGACCAAGTGAAGGTATCACTTGATTTGGTGACATAAGAGAGAGACTCTCTATGATGGGCTAGTGGAGCAATAGTGGCACCCCCAAGTTTTTGACATAGGCAAGATATCTAGTAGCCATACAGGAGTTGCATTACTATGAGGGCATTATGCTAGCATAGTTTCCTAATGAACCAAGGTGGGGTGAGTACCAAGTGATTTTGGCTGGTGGAACAACACTTGCAATACCAAGTTAATGGGCAATGATAGTAGGTTGATAATGAAGTAATCTAGGGGGACCACCACCTGATGTTGATGCTAGTGGTTTTGGTTTAGGTGCTCTAGGTTCATGAGTAAATACCACATATGATGTATATGTATTTTGATATGTTGTTATTGGCCTGTATGCCAAGATGTGAGATGTATATGTGAGTGATGTATATGAGGACATGTAGCATTTTTTAATATGACATGCATATGTATATTGATTTTGATCATGATGATGATATTTATATGATGCTATTATGATGTGACTGTGTATATTGATTTTGATGGTATGGTGATGGATTATGATGTTGTTTATGGATTATGGTGTGATGATGTGTTATATGTTATAGATTATCATATTATGCTATGTTATGATATTTTTAGCTATGTTGGTTACACATGATGTTAATTTTAATTTGATTGATAAGCATGCTTAGAAAATAATGTGAATGTTAATGTTAAGAAATTGTTAGAGAAAATGTGTTGCAAGGTTAATAGATACGAGGATAATGATGGGTGTGGCCATATGAAATGCTCACATTCACATGTGTGGATGAGAAAAAGAGCATGGTGCCTTACTAGAGAGAACTAGATAATAAGAATCTATAGATGGAATGACTTAATGAACACAAACCCATCAAACGTATCATAGGAGCATGATTTATTAAGAAAATTGATGTCTTGACCACTTCATGCCAAGTAAGCTCATAGTCCCTTAGGGTCACCAAGGATGTAGGTGATAGTTAGGGGTGTGAATATTTGAGTAGAGGAAAAGAGAACCTAGAGTGGAGTTAGTTGCTTTTCCCATAGGTGACCAAAGAACCCTAGTAGACAAGTCCATGCATTTTGTATGTTTGATTAAATTGGGTAGATTGATCAATGCAAGAAGTCTACTCGTGCCATGCCTAAGATATAAGTATGACTTAATTGGATAATTAAGTAGACTGATCAATATGAGAAGTCTACAAATGGTAGATATAAGAGCCGATTACAGCCTAATTATTATGGATTTTGCTTATTGATGTTTCTTTGTATTTATAATTTGCTGAAGCTAATCGATGCAGGAAGCTTTTACTAAATATTATTTAGCCATCCTTCAAGGGAGAAGTCTAATATTTTAATTTACATAGCTAACCTTCAAGGGAGTAGTCTATTTTAAGCAGCTTTTAATTTGATGAGGTAGATATCTTTCAAGGGATCAGTCTACTATGTTTTCAAAATATAGATATGTTTTGAGACTAGGCATGGATAAGTTTGTTCAGGTTCAAAAGGTCTACCCATGTAGAAGCAAGACTTAGGCATAAAAGGTTCATTTAGGGGAAGGGGTTTTTGAGAAATAAATGACCATGGGATTCCATCTATTAAAAGGTGAAAAGTATCCATGAGAACCATGCTATGGGTAGAGTCAGGATACCCATACTTAGGATGAGGATGGTACTGTGATGGATGAATCACACAACACTATATAATAAATCAATCCCAAAAGGTGTGGAAAGGAAATGAGGTGGAAGAAGGTTAATGGACCAATGGGACAAGCTTAAGTTAGACATAAAAGTGGGTTTGATCCTTATTTTAACAATGAAAGAGATGTAAATGTGAAGCATTGATGGGTTCAGGTTATGGCTTGCCCTTGAGAGAGGACAAAAAATAATCACCTGATCCATAATTATGAGTTATAATGTAAGGTCCTAACCAGTTAAAGAAAACTTTCCCTTCTTGGTCTTCTCCATATTAGTGATGTGTTAGTTTTACTTGAGGATGAGGTTTTTGATGTTAAACTCTCGTATCTTTAGATTTTTGTTATATGATAACGTGATACAATATTGATAAATGCAAAGGTGATTAAGGGTAAAAATGTGATGTTCTTAAAGAATTTCTAAGAATGCAAGGCATTCTTGATGATAGTCACTTTCAAAAAAAATCTCATGCAAGGATATGTAGAGAGATGGAATTTGAACCTCAAGTGGTAGAACTACCTCAGCTCTAAAGATGAGAGAGAAAGGTGTAGCACCCATAGTAGTTCAAATATTAGTACAGTAAGCCCATAAATCAAATGGGATATGGAGGTGTCAGTCCTTACTTGAAGTACTGACCATCTTAGTGAGAATTTTAATGAGGGTTTTGTTAGAAGCCTTAGCTTGGCCATTACCTTGTGGATGATAAGGTGAGGAAAAGCTTAGGTTGATACCAAAATCATCACAAATCTCTTGGAATTTTTTATTCTTAAAGGATTTTCCATTATCAGTGATGATTTTGTGAGGAACACTGAAGCAGAAAATGATGTGGTGGTTGATGAAATCAATGATTTTTTTGGCTTTAATTGATATCAATGAGATGGATTCTACCCATTTGGTAAAATATTCCATGGTAGTGATGATATATTGATGTCATTTGAGGAATGATAATTGATCTTTCTAATAATATCAAGACCCCATTATGAAAAGGGCCAATAGTCAGTTGATACTTGAAGACCATGATGAGGTGAATGATGAAGGTTAACATGTTGAAATTTAACACATTTCTTGACATAGTCACAAGAATCCTAATTGAGTGTGGGCCAATAGTAGCCTAGATGAATAATGCATTTGGAAATAGCTAGACCATTGAAGTGCCCACCACAGATGTCATCATGGGATTCTTTAATGGTGTAAGAAGCCTCATGGCTATGAAGGAAATGAAGGAGGAGACCATCAAAGCCTTGTTTGTAAAAAATGCCCTAAAGTATGACATAGTGAGAGGTACCTTGTATGAAATCTTTATGAACATTTATAGAAAGATCAAAAGGGAGGATACCAATGTTAAGGTAATTGAAGATTTGATCATACCGAATGTCTACAGGCAAAATTTATATCTGATAAATGATAGGAAGATCAGATTTGTGGTAAGATGGTGTGATGAAGTGGTGGATGGTGATAAATAGTTTAGACTCAATAGGTTGAGATAGAATTTGGGATGCAAGGGAAGCCATTATGTCCACAAATTTTTTGGTAGAATGAGGGACTGATTGGATAGTGTAGTGGTCAAATGATGCTAAAATTATATCAACAATTTGTTTGTACTTTAGAGGGGTATCATTTTTGCATTGATAGGCTCTTGTGACTTGGTTGATAATGAGTTGAGAGTCTCTAAAGATGCTAATTGTTTTGATTCCCAGAGCTAGAGCAGTTTAGAGACCAATGACCAAGGCTTCATATTTGGCTATATTATTGGTGCATTCAAATTCAAGTTTGAAAGAAAGGGGAAGAGGTTCCTCATTAAGGGGAATGAGGATTATGCTGGCACCCCCACCATTTTAACATTTAGAGCCATCAAAATACATAGTCATTTGATAGGTGGGTTTTTCTAAAGAAAGAGTGGCTATAGACTCATCTAGAAAGGTAAGAGGGGGATTTTGATTATCAGGGAAAGGAGCTTCAACTAGTTGGTCCATAATGACCTATCCTTTAATGTAATTTTATGGAAGAAATTCAAGATCAAAATCAGCTAAAATCATAATCCACTTAGCCATACATTGGTTATGATATGGCTTAGAGTGCATATACATGAGGGGGTTAGTGTTAGTAATGATGTAAGTTTTGTGGTTGAGAAAGTAGTGATGCAGTTTAGAGGTAATGAAAACTAAAGCAAGGAAAAGTTTTTTAGGGTATGTGTATAAAGTTTCATAGTCAATGAGGGTATGAATAATGTAATAAATGGCCTGCTCCTTATATTGGTCATCATGATGAGCGAGCATGGCTCTCAAGGAATGATTAATGGTAGATATGTATAAATAAAAGGGTCGATCCTCCTTTGGGGGAATAAGGATGGATGGAGAGAGAACATACTCCTTGATTGCATCAAAGGATTTTCAACATTATTTAGTCCATTTAAAGGAGGTATCTTTCTTAAGGAGGTGTTGAAAAGGTTGATAATGATCAGATAGCTAAGAGATAAAGTGGTGGATTGACTGAAGTTTGCCTTATAGGCTACGAAATTATTTTAGGCTAGGAAGGGGGAATTTCTAGAATGGCTCAGACTTTTTTGGGGTATATTTCTATTCCATGAAGGGAAACAATATAGCCCAAAAGTTTTCCTAATAAGATCCCAAAGATGCATTTATTTTTTTTAAGCCTAACATGATAATGGATAAGTATTTCAAAGATGATATCAAGAATAATGAGGTGATATTGATGGTGCTTAAATTTACTAAGCAAATCATCAACATAGTCCTCAACTATTTTATGAATGAGGTCATGAAAGATATAGCTCATGTCCTATTGATAGGTTTCCCATACATTCTTTAGGCCAAAAGGCATGACATGATAGTAGAAAGTTCCCCATGGGGTGATGAAGTATGTCTTATGTTAATCTTGAGGGGTGATCAAGATTTGGTTGTATCTTGAAAAACCATCCATAAGGGATAACATTTCATGAACAATAGTGAGATCAACAAGTTGTTCTATGTTAGGTAGGGTAAAGTTGTCTTTGGGGCACATAAGTTTAAGGTCATGGAAATCCACACAAAGGTAGAGTCCCCCAGTGGGTTTGGTAATAGGAAAAACATTGGAGACCCATTATGGGTAGTCAATGGGTTGAATGAAGTTGATGGATAGAAAACATTTAATTTCTTCTTTGATGAGAAGAGCTATGCAAGGGTGCATATGATGAAGCTTTTACCGAATTGGCTTAACTTTAGGATGGGTTATGATGTTATGAAGAGTGATGGAGGGGTCAATGCCAGACATATCTTGATAAGACCAAGTAAATGCTATACTATGGTTGTGAAGAAAAGATTTATAATCTCATTGTTCATCAAGGGTTAAGGATTGGCCAATCTTGATGATACAAGGGTCCTCTTGAGCTCCCAAATTGACATCCATGGTTGATTCATTTAGCATTGTTTGGATTTTAGGAGGGAGGGCCTTTTGAAGAGAAGATTCCCCCACACCTAGGTAGGTAATAATGGAATTTTCATCCTATCATTGGATGGTATTAATGGTGGGTGAGTCATATGCAATCATCTCAGGGTGGATGAGAGGAATGGTTTTGGTTTGACCCTCCCTTTGATAAGTGAGGGGGCCTAAACTAATGGTGTTAATAAAATATAATTTATGTGGGATGATGGTGGTATCTTTAGATTGGGAAGATGGGGTTGGGAAGGATGAAGATTCTTCAGTAGTGGTGGTGATGGGTTTTGGTGATGTGGGCTCATCTGGGGGAATGAACCAAAGGCCAAAGAACTCATGAGGCTTTTGATTTTTGATGATGAGAAGATTTTGATGTTCTTGTTCATAAAATACAAAACCAAACCCCTTTCAAGTGCACCAATGAAGGTATATTTGGGCAAAAGTTAGGTTGCTAAGATAAGAAAAGTTAGAAGTGAATGGCCAGATGTATGGTATGGTGGTGGGAGTAAGGAGTAGTTTATCAAGTCCTCCATAGACAAAATATGTTATGTTATTGGGAAGGCCAAAGGGGATGAGGGTAAAGATATTGGGATCATAAGATGGATCATTTTAGATATTTCCAAATTCATGCAAAGGGAAAACATCCAAGGCTAAAAGTCGATATTCCCCCAATGTGCGAAGCTGAAATATGGATTACAAGGGGTATTCAACTAGAATTTGAGATGAAGAGATAGTTGAACTAGTGGATACTTCATCATTATTGTAGACATAAGTGTTGGTTTCTTGGGTTGATGTGGTGGTTTGGCTAGAGGTTGGTTGTGAAGAAGATGGAAGCAAAATGATAACATCATTGGGCTGATATGTCATATTACAAGAAGAAAAGGGACTCAGATTGGCTTTGATTATAATGACTTATCCTTCATGCTCAAATTTGGCACATTGGTGAAGGGTGGAAGGGACACAACCCATAGCATGGATCTAAGGGTGACTGAGTAACACATTATATTGAAACTCAACCTTTATGATATAAAATAGTTTAGGAATAGTTTGAGGCCCAAAATAAATGTCTAGAACAATTATTCCCAGAGTGTTAGCCAAGGTATCATTGAATTATCAGAGAACTACTGAGCTTTTAGACATGATGTTTTTAGGTAGTTGGAGTTGATCGTAAGCATGGGAGGAGATGATATTGATACTTTCTCCCCCATCAATCATAACTCTTTTAACATGTGTCCGATTGATGTATATGGTCATAAAAAGAGGGGGATCAGGGTCTTCATTATGATATGGAAAAAAATTTGATTCTTGAAATTTGACCATGGTAGTATGTTATATGGCTCTAATCAAACATGTAAGAGGTTGGGGATCATCTGGTTGAACCTCTATAGAATGCAGTGTTTTGATTAAACCTTGACGGTATTAGGGTGAGGTTTTAATTAAGTCATAAAGACTCATTTTGACTGGTGTTTGGTGAATTTATTTTAACACCAAGTGTTGGATGAATGGAGATGTATTGGAAGAATAAGGAGCTCCTAAAATGGATAATTTTGGCTTGGATGGTTGTGAGGGTGAAGGTGAAGGTGTAGTTGTTTGGGTTTGGTTGGTTGGTTGGTTAAGGAGTTAAAGGGTAGGACCATAGAATGGTTGCCTTGGCCTTAACTTTTTCATTTTGTTGGGTAGCTTTACCCTTATCCTTTTTTTGGGCTTGAGATCAAGTCACCATATGAATGGTATGGATAAGATAACTGGTTGCTTGTGGTTCCTTTGTTTCACTCCTTGGTGGGAGTAGAGAAGTAGATGATTGGTAGGTACATTGGATAGGTGGTAAAAGAGGTAAAGGGCTTAAATAAGGTTCATATAATAGATCATCTTCCTCCAAAATTCCATGAACAATTGATTGGAGAGCTTTGCAATTTCCCATATCATGTCTAGGATTCCTATGATAAAGACAAATCAGATTGTCATTGAACCAAGTTGGATTTTGGCAAGTGGGGTCAAAAGGCTTGATTTTTGGTAAGCTAATGATAGAAGCTTGCAACAGTCATTGTAAAATGGATGTATAAGATTCTAATAAAGATATTAGAGGTGGTGGAGTTTAGACTTTGGGTGTAGGAGCCTATCGGGAAAATATTCTCTGATAGGAGGTGTGGTTGGTGGAATGAGTTTGGTTGGTGGTTTAGAAAGAATTGGATAAGTCACAATTGGTTTAGAGATTGGAGGTCTAGATTATGAGGGTTTAATGGATGGGAAAGTGGATGGATAAAGGTTGGTAAAGAATGATGATGAACTAGAGGATTGGGTTATTATAGGTGGAGGAAGGGGAGATGGTTTCTTAGAGGAAGAGTAAGTAATGGGAATGGTGGAAGGATGTGGTCCCAAAATAGAGGGTAAAGGTGAAAGAGTTGGTATGTTACTTCCTCAAGGTTTTGGTCTAGGAAGTCCTACCTTCTTAATGGATTGAATTGGATTTGGCTTTAGTTGTGTTAGTGTGGTTAAGTCCAATCTCAAAGGAGGGTGAGTAGGATTAGGCATGGGAAGGACCCTTAAGTTTTTGATTGGCTTGATAAGAGAGGCATAGGTTGACTTGAAAATTTTATGTGGGGGTAATTGAGATGGTTCTTTGGTGACTTTAGAAAGGGTAGTTGGTGGAGTCAAAACAACAGGCTCGAAAGTGGACCCAAGTGAAGTAGAAGTTTCAGTTCTGTTTTGATATGGGAGTCCAAGCCAATGCCAAAAGGTGGCTCTATCAAATTTAGGTTGGGAGGTAAATTCTAAACTTTGAACTAGCTAAAAAAAAGGTTTATAAATGGGTCTTGTTCCCTGATCATTAGTTTCAAAGTGTAAGCCTTTTGGGGAAGAAGGATTACTTTAAATGTTTTTATCTTTGGTGGAAGGTTCTAAAGGTGATGATTAGGTAGATGAGGGTATTTTATCTTTGACAACAATTTTCAAGGGAGGTACAAATGGTTATGTAATAAGAGTGATAAGGGTAATAGTTTCAAGTGGAAGGGTAGGTATAGTTTACTCCTTGGTTTGGTTATCCAAAGAAATAGGTGACTCTTCTTTTTGGATTAGAGGAGTGGGTGAAATGGTCGATGGAATGGTTATTTACTTGGGTATTTATACCATATAAGGGGTAGATTGAGCTGTGGTTTTATCAAAGGAGATGGAAGGGGTCATTACTTCCTCTATTTGGGTATTTAAAGGAATGGATGGTGGGTTGGTTTCCTATATTTGGGTGATAGAGGTGATGACTTCTTCAGTAGTGGCCACATTATTGATGACATTAATTACATGTGCCTCATGTGAATTGGAGGATTCAGGTTGGCTTTCATGATGTTGGGTTCAAGGTGAATGATTTGGGAAAGGTTTTTAGAAAATATCAAGAGATTGGTTAGAAGGAACATTTGGGTTATAAAACACAAGTTACCCTTTATTAATTAGGTCTTGGACAATAATTTTAAAGGTATTGCATCTATTGGTATCATGTCCAATGACTTAATGATAATCATAATGATCATTCTTGTTATACCATCTAGGAAGGGGATAAAAAATATTAAATTATTGAGGGGGCTTGATGTATGGAAGTTAGATTACATTGGCTTTAAATAGCTTATCTAAGACCGATGCATAGGATTCCCCAATTGGGGTAAATGGTTTTGAAGGAGCCTAGTTTTGGGTATGGTTTTGGTGATTAAAAGGATTATTGGTTTGAGGTGCTTGGTTGACAGTTGGAGGTGGTGTGGTTTTGAGAATGATCAAGTGTGATGATGATTTTTATTTATAATTGGTTAGGTTTGTGGTTTTGGTGGAGGATGACTCAGTGGTTTTGAAACTAGAACTTTTATTTTGAAGCTTCAACTTCCCTTCATCGATATATCAATTTTCTAATTTGCATACCATGGTGAATGTTTCATCAAGAATCCTAAAGGTTTGGACTTGGAGAGTTAGAACAATGTGTTTGTCACACCCCTGAGAGAATAATTTGATTAACTTAGCTTGGGGTAAGGGGAAGGTGAGTTGATTAATGAGGCCCCTCTATTTGGAAATGAAATCAACAATGGATTCATCTTCAAAGTGTTTGATGGAGTATAGGTCGGTAATGAAAACCTTTTTAGATATGTTTACAGAAAAGTGTTCCAAAAAGGTTTATGTCAATTGAGAGAAAGAAAAGATAAAATGAGTGGGAAGGCACTATACCAATAAAGGGCAGCCCTGGATATTGACATGGGAAAGGTTCATAAGAGGAAAGCATCATCATAAGTGATCAAGTATTGAGCATGATAGAGTGCTCTTAGGTGCTACTGAGGATCCTCCTTACCTTGGAATTCAATTTTTTTGGGAAACTCCCATTGAGAAGGGTAAGCATGAATGAGCATGGAGGGGTGGATAGGTTCATTATATATTTGGTTGTAGGACAAAATATTGGTTGAGGCAAAGATGGATGACTCCAAACTAATCATTTTGTCTATTAGCATTTTGATTAGATCGGGTTGAGGTTGAGAACCTGCATAATTGAGGGGCACATCCTATTGAGGTTGGCTTGTGGCTATGTATGAATAGGTGGCATATGGTAATAAAGAAGCCACATATTGATAGGTGGTGGTAAGGGGTTGAGATGGTGGCACATAAGAGCTAATTGGTATAAAAGGTTGGGTGGAGGGTGGTATGTACCCTTGTGGGTTAGGGACATATTGGTAAGTTGTTATAGGCACTTGTTGAGAAAAGGATGTGGTTGGTATGCTTGAGGTAGGAAGAAGTTGGGAAGGTTGAGGTTGGGTAGTTACCCTAGTGCTGATTGGGGGAAGGTTTTGAGGTATGGAGAGCACTAGGTTTTGAAGTGGAACTATGGACAAGGGATTAGTTATAACTGAAGGGAAGATAGAAGCTAGAGTGGAAGATAATGCCATGATAGATGGGGCATAGGTGACTAATGGCAAGGTTGAACCCACATGGGGTGTGATAGGAGGTGTTTGGTTGGGAGGTGGAAGGTTGGTGATGGGTGTCGTCATTCCCTTCATTTAATCAAATTTCTATTGATGTCATATTTAACCAGGGTTGTGTCTAAAGCTATATGTAACAAGAAGAATCATAGCGATTTAGTAATTGATTGTAGGTATTTGTATATTTTTTTTCTTTTTGTTTTGGGGGATTTTTAATGTCTTGAGGACTTCTTGGTTAAAACCTTATTGGAATCAAACTATGCAAATTTGCTGGAAGTAGACACACATTGCAGAAATGAAATAGATCGCTGAAAGTAAACACACTTTTGCAAAATGAAATAGATTGCTGGAAATAAACACACTTTTGTAGAATAAAATAGATTGCTAGAAATAAACACACTTTTGTAGAATGAAATAGATTGCTGGAAATTGATTACAAAGAAATGATAATTTAATCTAAAACACTTGTAGGAACAAATTTACAACAAATTTTAACTTCAATGAGTTAGAAGCATTTATAAATTTAACAGATTTACCTATCTGCTTTTGTGAATAAAATATAAATACTGATAAAAAATGAAGATCCTGGTTCTTTGGAGGAGTGGGCCCTTGCTCTACCTAGAAACAGGATTGAACAATTTAATTTGCTTTCAAAACAAAAATGGCTATTTCATTGATAAAATGTTTTGTATTACAAAAATGTACTATTCTATCCTTTTCTCTATCTATTCTTCAATGATTTTCTATTTACTTCCTAAATTCTTAGGTTTGTATATATAGATGCTTTGATGGTTGTAACTATTTCATAGATATGATGGAACTAAATTGTACCCAAAATAGATGTTGAATCAAGATGTGGCTGTATGTCTAGCTGTGTGATAAATGTCTTGGATTTGCAAATATGGAAATCAAGAATCTACTCCTGATTTAATGGGATCATTGACCTGACAGATCGCTAGCCATTTGGAATAGATCCTTATTAACTCCATATCTATCCGTGAAAGTTCCATAGCTTATCTACAAGATAACCGGAGCTAATTCAGATAATTCTAGAGCTTAAATATAGAGTTCTGGAGCTAAGTCCAAAAATGTGATAACTTGAAATAGTATGGTGGAGTTTTGGAACTAATCTAAATTGATTCCAATGCTTCTAAAAACATGCAATCCACTTCATATTTCATGTTTTATTGCAAAAATTGAATTTTCCAACACACTTATTAGGAATTATAGGTTTTTTAAACGTTAGAATCACAATTAATAAAAGATGGATAATTACATCCTAAATCATCTCAGATCAAAATAAAATTTACAAAATGCAATCAAACTTAATAGAAAAAGAGAGTAAGATGAGGTAATTTATTATACATTTATTGGGCATATCTTGGCCTCATCATTTCCCCCATACTTGTTTTTAAGTCCCTTTACAAACTTCACTCTTTAAATTCTAGATTGTATATCCTGCATTCCATTTGATTTCTCAGATCAAATGGTTGGAATTGAATATCCCAATGCTTTGATTTAGAGGTACTATACCTAACTCCTGCTTCTACTTTTCTTTTCCATTCTACAAATTGAGTGGGGTTTTGAAGTTCTCTATTTTACCAAGGAGATATGGGAGTGAGAAGTAGAGGTGGCCTTGTACGTATGCCTATCCATATGCACTAGGGAGTTTCATTGATCTGAGGAATTATTGTGCATAAAGATTTTGCCCTTTCTAGACTCCAAATCAAATTTGAAGGGGATATTACTTCCCTTCTTTTCAATGCCACTGGAAGAAATTTCCATCTTTTTAAACCTGCATCATAGATATTATCAAAATTTACCTTCTCATAAGAGGTGAAGACATCCATGATTTGATGTAAATTGAAAAGATAAGGTCCCCTAAATTTGTCATTAAATGCATGGGATTGAAAATGTGTAGCAAAGGCAAGTGGGTTACCATAATGAATTCTCATACAGAGACTGGATGAAATAGCCTTTGACCAATGCTCTGACTCCCGTCCCTACCATGCAATTTGATTTTAAAGAATAGAGACAAATGTGTTAAGCTCGCTTTCCCCTACATACAAATTGATCATAAAACCTGTATTTCTTTCTAGCATAAAATTGCAGAGGTAAAATTCACAAAGAAGATTTTTTTGTTCTATATTGGCTAAGGATTAGGTGGTTGAGAAATCAACTTCATCTTTTATTTCATGTGGAAGGCCACATGTTATCCTTTCCAAATTCTAGTGAATGAATTGTTCCTCTAAAAACATGCTATAAACAAGATAAGGTCTTCTGCATGCAAGCAGTTTCTCACTCATCATACAAACTATTTGTATTTTCACAAGATATTTATACTTATCATTTTCCTCCTTTTAAAGTTTGTCTTCCCATTCCTTCCTTGCTTTCTCTTCTTCCACCAGTTTGCCTTTCAAGTCTGTATTGGATGCCTTGATTACACTGAGTTCTCTACATTTATCATCCCATAACTACTTGAGTGGTAGATAAGTCAATTCAGTCTGTGTAAAGACTATTGACACAGAGGTATATATTGTACATTTTCCCTCATTCTCCATCAGTTGCCTTTTAATCTCTACTAATTCCTCATTCTTGGCTGTGAACTTGTTTGTTAGTTCTTTAAGGAGTATTTCTTTCTGTTCTAATTTGAGTTTGAGGAAGTTCAATTCCTCATCCTTTTCCTTGATAATGAGTTCTACTCTAGACAAAAATAGAGCCTATTTTTTCTACTAGTTTTGTTCTTGTTTATTCTAAATTGATAACAAATTCTCTTACTAGTTCATCGTTATATTTGGGAAATTTACTCAAAAACTCTAGCCATCCTACCTGTTGAAAGATAGTTGCTACTTCTACATTTGCAAGGAGTTGGGTATCATTTTTTGGTTCTGACTTCTTTTTTATTCTCATGATTCGTTCTTCTTGAATCTTACATAGGTTAACTGAAGATTGCTTCTCTTATCAGTGAAACTGATGATTTTGGCTACGAAACTAGTGGATTCGATTGCTGATCTGGTGAATTAGGTAGTAGAATTATTGTACTCAGCGATGGAACTTAGTGATTTTGATTATAGAACTACTGTACTAAGCTATGGAACTAACGGAGGTAATTCATTTTATCTCTTTTGAATTTTTTATGTATCTAGATTTTACTTTTTTGATGTAATAATAAGAATGATTCTTTATGACTATTCGCCAACTCATTCCATCATCAATATCCTTCTCATGATTTTGCACATTTAACCATGATGTACAATATATGACCCATCATACTAATCTTTTAAATTAAGTCTAATCACACATGCAAACTTTCAATTTAACCTTTAACAAGTTAAAAACATAATTACCATCCTTGATGATGTGATCCTTCCATCATGATGACTCATCATTTTTGAAAAATGGTTAGAAAAAATAGCTAGAATAAAAAGAAAGTTTTATTTGAATTAGCCATTTATTTGAGAAGATCAACTGCTATCACTGGTTTTCAATTGATCTTTTTTTCTAAAGAAGAGAATGCGATTTATTGGTTTTCATCCTCTTCCCTTTATTCTAGATCTTTTCATCTTATTATTTGATCATTCTAGAAGAACTGGGTTCTTCCATATGATCAAATTCTTTATTTGCTTCAATCTGCTTCAAGAATTCATCCTTAGTAGGAGGCTTCCTATAAAGTTTTATCCTGTGTCCATTAACCAAGAGTATTCTTCTACTACCATCAATGGGAAGTAACTAGATAGAACCATTGTCAAATATTTACTTGATCTGATAAGGTCCCAACCATCTGGTTCTTAATTTGCCTTTGAATTGTTGGTACTTAGAATCAAATAGTAATGCCCAGTATCCTACTTTAAATTGTCTTTCTTTGATATGTGAATCATGTCATTATTTCCTTTGACCTTGGATTATCTTTGTCTGGTGAAGTGCTTCCATTCTAAATTCATCCAATTAATTGAGTTGAAGGATTCACTCCTTTTGAGCTACATCCAATTCAATTCCCACCTTAGCTACTGTCCTCAATGTTTGTAGTTCAAACTCAATAGGCAACAAGGGATTTTTCCCACAACTAACTCATATGGTGAAAACCCTGTTGTGGTTTTCCAAGTTGTATTGTAAGCCTAGACAACTTTAGGTAGTCTTTTTACCCAATCTCTTCTTTTAACTTCAACTATTTTAGTGAGGATGTTTTCTAATTCTCTATTTGTTACTTCAACTTGTCCATTTGCTTACGTGTGATAGGGAGATGACTTCTTATGATTGATCTAATAATACATTGTGAAGGCCTGGATCATATTGGACATAAATTGTGGTTCCTAGTATAAAACTAAGCTTCTTGATGCTCCAAACTTTACCATAATTCTGTGCCAAAGGAAATCAGCAACTACTTCTTTAGTGGCATTTGTTAAAGCCTGCACTTCTACCCATTTTGTTACATAATCAGTACACATAAGAATGTGCTTTTTTCCCTATGAAGGAGGATTAAAGGTTCCAAAAAAATCCAATCCCCATCTCTCAAATGGTTCAATCACTACTTGTGGTTGCAGAGGCATTTCATTGGTAATGGTTGGCTATCCCATCCTTTGACAAGGATCACATCGTCTGATATATCTCTTCACATCTTTGTATAGAGAAGGCCAATAGTAACTAGTTCCAAGTATCATGTGAGATATTCTTTTCACTAAATAGTATCCTCCACTTGGTTCATCATGACATGCCTGAAGGATGTTAAAGATTTCATCTTCTCTCACACACCTGCGTAAAACTAAATCAGGACCACATTTAAATAGCATTCCTTTTAACCATTTGAACTGTGCATTGGTTTTGATTAATTTTTTTATTTGATTTTTAGTGAAAGGAGGAAACTTCCCTATTGTAAGATAATTTTCCATGTCAGCAAACCATGGTGTATTAGCTAAAATAATAAATAATTGTTCATCTAGAAAGTTATCCTTGACTAGATTCTGCTCCCCTATAATGGTCAATATTGACAAGAAATCAGCTACAACATTAGATTTGCCTGGATTGTCCACAATGGTAATATCAAATTCTTGTAAAATTAATAACCATCTAGTTATTCTACCTCTAACCACTAGTTTTTTCATTAAATATTTAATTGCTGAGTGATCTGCATGTACAAATATTTTGTACCCTGTAATGTAATGTCTAAATTTATTGATTGCATAGATCACAACTAGAAATTATTTTTTAGTGGTAGTGTAATTTATTTTAGTGGGAGTAAGATTTTTACTGAGATAGTAAATAGCATATATTCTTCCTTCTTCATCTTTCTGTCCCAAAACTGCACCAATTGAGGTATTTGAGGCATCAATTTGGATGTGAAAAGGTTTCTCCCAATTAAGTCCTCACAATATTGGGGTAGTTACTAATTTATCTTTAATTTCTTCAAAAGCATGTTGACACTATTCATCCCAAAGAAATTCACAGTCCTTGGTAAGCAATTTAAACATGGGGGCAACAATTTTACTAAAATCCTTGATAAAGTGCCTATAGTATCCAACATGTCCTAAAAATGATTTGATATCTGTGAGAGTTTGAGTAGGCAAGTTTGAAATAATCTTGATTTTGTTTTGGTCAACTTGAATTCCTTTTTTTGAAATATGGTGCCCTAATACGATCCCTTCATCAACAATCATCAAACATTTCTCATGACTAAGAGACAAGTGATGTTGTTCACATCTTGTTAATACTCTATCCACATTTTTTAAGGCATCATCAAATGTATCTCCATACACAGTAAAGTCATCCATGTATACCTCCACACAGTCATTTTTTAGGTCTACAAAAATTGTTAATACAACTCTTTGAAAGGTTGTTGGAGCATTACATAGTCCAAATGGTAATACCCTTTAAGAAAAGGTATCCCATGGACAAGTAAATGTAGTTTTGTCTTGATCCTCAGCAACAACTCTGATTTGATTGTATCCACTAAATCCATCTAAGAAGGAAAAGTAATGTTTACCTGAAAGGTTATCTAAGACTTGATCTATGAATGTTAAGGGGAAATAATCTCTCAAGGTGGCTTTGTTTAGTTCCCTTTATTCAACACAAATTCTCCATTTTCCATTCTTTTTAGGGACAATTACAAGAAGAAACACCCACTGGCTATCTGAGATAGGGTAGATAAAACCTACTTGTAATAGTTTTTAAATTTCTTGTTTGACTATATCCCTTAAGGCTAGATTAATCCTTCTCTGAGGTTGCCTAATTGGTCTAATGTTTTTAGTATAAATGTGATGGGTGTAGATACTTGGATGAATTCCCTTTATATCTCTATAGTCCCAAGCAAAAGCTTTAGTATGATCCTTTAGAACATCAAATAGTTTGACTTTTTCATTGTTCTTTAACTAGCTATTAATATTCAAAAAATTTCCTAGTTGAATCTCAACATGTTTGGTTCCAAGATATGATAAACTAATTTATTGAAAGGGTTCTATTAAGGTATTTAGTGGACAGGCATGTGGTAACAACATATGATATGTACCAACATCTTCGAAAGTTCCTAGAGGTAGAATGTCAAATAAAGGATATCAGGAAGAGTTATGATACTTATCTTGTTGTAGGTTTAACTCCTCATTACTACTATTTTCTAAAAATTCATCATCATCTCCTAATATCTGTAAAGCTGAAGCTACAGATCCTTCCTCTCACCAAGAGAAATTGTGTTCCTCTAGAGCCAAATTATCTTCATTTGCAGAGAATTGGTGTGGTTCCAAAACTAACTGTGATGGTTCTAGAACAAATTCTACATGTTCTGAAACTAATCCTGACTGCTCCAATAATGATTGATGTTTATTTAATGAAGGATTAATCATATCATCTATTTCCTATACATGATCCTGCAATGTTATCATAGCCAAAGAAGACATATTTTTATCATTAATATCAGGATTATCAACCCATAATTTCACTTGATTATCAATAAAAGGTCGTGCAGAGGGATATAATGAAATTTGCTTAGAATTATTACCATTTAAAATAGTCATATCACCTGACCTGCAATCAATTAAGGTAGAAACTATAGCTAACCATGGTCTCCCCAAAATAATGGGATAACCAAGTGTTTTACCTTTTGGCTTTAAGATAAGGAAGTTGATTGGATATTCCCATGATTCCACCATTACTGCCACATCTTCAATAACTCCTTCTGGTTTTGCTACAAACTGATCTGCCATCTACAATATGGTATTAGTAGGTTGTATGCCTATTAATGGTAATGTTTTCAAAGTGTCCACTATCATTACATTTATAGTTACACCCAAATCAATCAAAATGTTATGTATATCCTTATTCCCTATAGAAATAGAAATAACAGGGCTTCTAGGATCTCCATATTTGGGTAGTAGGAGTTTTCCTACTAATAAATCAGCAAGTTTCTTGTCTACTTGAATAGTCCTAGGGTACTACTTCTTTCTTCTAGGTTTTTTAAAACATAACAATTTGATTAACTTGTTCAACTCTGGAATATCCTTAATTGCTTGTAACAATGGTATTTCAATATTCAATCTTCTTATTTCCTGCACCAATTCAGATTCCTTAAGTTCTATGGTTTCTTTAAGTTTTTTTAGAAATGGAATCTCAATAGAATTTCTTTTTTGTTCCTTATCTTTTTCTTTGTCATCCTCCTTAAGTGTAACTGTGCTAGGGGTTTTAGCTTCTTCTATCATCTCAGTGATTATAATAAGTGGACTGCTAACTATTTTTCCAGATCTAGTTTGAATGTTTTTACAATCCATTGTATTTAAATCAACTGATTTTGCTGGTTCTATTTTATATATAGGAGTTGTTTATTTGTTTCTTGGGTTTGATACTGGTTGTGCTGGAATTTGTGTTTGGATTATGTTTTCAACCTGTGGATTTTGTGTTGGAGGTCCCATTATGGCTTGTTGGTTCTGATTTGGATATGTCTTCCCTTGCACATAATTATTAGGGCTCCATCTAGGTTGTGGCCAAACATAAGGATTTACTTGACCAACCCAAGGTTGTTGATGTCCTTGAGTATACTAAGATTGACTTGCCCAATCTTGAGGATGCCATGTGGGTTAAGGGGCTCAAGGTGGCTGTCCCCAACTTTGTGGTACTGTTTGAGCTACCCATGGCATCATCCAGGGATTAGGAGCTGGTCTTGGCATAAACTATCCCTGGTTAGGTTGTCTATAAACAAAATATAATTCTTCTATGGTGGATGATGTATTAGTTTGTTTGAGCTGATTTTTTATGAGTGGAAGAAGAGAACAAGCATGAGTATCATGTTATTTAGATTCACAGACAAGACATACTTCTATTTTATCCAAAGGACATTCCCTTATTACATGTTTCTTCTTGCATCTACGACAATACATGGCTAATGATTCAAGTTGGGCATTTACTTTAGCTTGTAATCCATCCATGGTGGAGGTTAATTGAACTAATATGTATGTTTTAAAGTTTGCCAATTCATCCATCAATTTGTTCATATATAGATTCAAATTTTTAACCATTTTCCCCTTTATAGGTCCACCCCTTGTCCTTGAATAGTTTCTACAAATTTCTATTATTTCATCCATTCTTAATTGAGAAATGTTTCCTCCACTAATAAAATCGAGGGTTTCCCTAGATTTATCATCTAGACATTTGAGAAAAATGGGTTTAATTAAATCTTCTTGAAGTACAAATCCACATCTTTTACTCACAAAGAGAAATATGTCCAAATAATCTTCCATATTTTTATCTTCTTCATGTTTGATTTTGAAAAATTCTTCCTTTCGATTTCTTCCTCTACAATAATCTTGATATATGTTTAGGAAGACAATTTCCATTTGTTCCCAATTGGTAATAGAATTAGATGTTAATCCTATAAACCACTTCATTACTGCATCCTTCAGAGTAGATGGAAACAACTTCAATTTTTGATTATCTGTCTTGTAATCATAAGTCTGACATAGTACTTTAAACTCAAACAAAAATTAGTTAGGATGCTCAAATGACATTCCTCTAAATGTGGGAAAGTGTGCAGGTGAAATGTTTTTCATAGTGGTTTCATCATCCTCAATCTGAATGGGATAGGTAAAGGTTCTCTTAGGTTCTCTTCCAGCTTCTCCTGCCATCTCTCTAGTATTTTCTAGTCCCTTCTCCCAGTCAATGTGGTATGTGGTCTATTTTGGGGATGGTGAAAAGGCAGGAGTAGGAGGTTGACTACTCAATTGAGAATCAAAACTTTCCCTCAATGGATCTTGAGAAATAATCCTCCTCCCTAAGGTTTTACTTGGTTATGGTGACTGATCCAAAAATTCCAAAAATGGCAATTTTGCTTCTTGTCTTGTAGGAGATAATGGTGCCTCTAATTCTTAATCAACGTCCTTTCTTACACTAGAGGATGATGGAAATTCTTGTTCAAATATTTTGGGGATAAATCTACCCTTGGAGTCTCGTGGTCTACTCATAAATTACAAAAAAAATCTTTAATTACTAGATTAATGATTGTTGCTCTTGCTGACATGTAATTAGAAATTTCCAACTAGTGAGTCCTCGATAATGGCACCAAAAATGATGGGTGTCATCATTCCCTTCATTTAATCAACTCTTTTTTTTTATGTTATATTTAACTAGGGATGTGTCTAAAGTTATATGCAACAAGAAGAATTGTAGTGATTTAGTAATTGATTGTAGGTATTTGTATATATTTTTTTTCTTTTTGTTTTGGGGGATTTTTAATGTCTTGAGGACTTCTTGGTTAAAACCTTGTTGGAATCAAACTATGTGAATTTTCCATAAGTAAACACATGTTGCAAAAATGAAATAGATCACTAAAAATAAACACACTTTTGTAGAATGAAATAGATTGCTGGAAATAAACACACTTTTGTAGAATAAAATAGATTGCTGGAAATATACACACTTTTGTAGAATGAAATAAATTGCTGGAAAATGATTACAAAGAAATGAAAATTTAATCTAAAACACTTGTAGGAATAAAATAACAACAAATTTTAACTTTAAGGAGTTGGAAGCATTTATAAATTTAACAGAGTTACCTATTTTCTTTTGTGAATAAAATATAAATACTGACAAAAAATGAAGATCCTGGTTCTTTGGAGGAGTGGGCCCTTGCTCTACCTAAAAATAGGATTGAACAATTTAATTTGCTTTCAAAAAAAAAAAGCTATTTCATTGATTAAATGTTCTATATTACAAAAATGTACTAATCTATCCTTTTCTCTCTCTATTCTTCAATGATTTTCTATTTACTTCCTAAATTCCCAGTTCTGTATATATAGATGCTTTGATGGCTGTAACTATTTCATAGATACGATGGAACTGAATCGTACCCAAAATAGATGCTAAATCAAGATGTGGTTGGATGTCCAATTGTGTGATAAATGTCTTAGATCTATAAATATGGAAATCAAGAATCTGCTCTTGATTTAATGGGATCATTGACTTGACAGTCACTGGTCATTTGGAATAGATCCTTATTAGTTCCATATCTAGCCACAAAAGTTCCAAAGCTTATCTATAGCACTATCAGAGCTAATTCAGATAATTTTGGAGCTTAAATATAGAGTTCCAGAGCTAAGTCTTAAAATGCAACAACTTGAAATAGTATGGTGGAGTTCTGGAACTAAGTTGAATTGATTCCAATGCTTCCAAAAACATGTAATTCCACTTCATATTTGTTCTTTAGCCTGATGATGACCTATTTTATTGCAAAACTTGAATTTTCCAACACACTTGTTAGGAATTATAGGTTTTTTAAATGTTAGAATCATAATCAACAAAATATGGATAATAGCATCCTAACTCATCTCATATCAAAATAAAAGTTACAAAATTCAATCAAACTTAATAGAAAGAGAGAGTAAGATGAGGTCATTTATTATACATTTATCGGGCATATCCTGGCCTCATTAGTTGGTTTGAGTTTGGGTGGATGGGGTGTTATAAGATGCCTAAGTCAATGGTTGGGTTGAAGTGGTACCTATCATAAGGTGGGATGGCATGCCAAGAGAAGGATCAGAAGAAGGAACCAAAGCAGGGGGGTACGGTGAGGCAAGGTGTTGAGGTAATGTTGTAAATAAACTAGATTATTGTCAAGAAGGGTATTAAAGTTTGTATCTCCTTTAGACATGATTTGGATTATTGAATGAGAAGGTGGTAGAGTATAATGGTAAGGTGAAGTGTGAGGATATTTGTCAACATTTGAGGTATAATCCATGGATGAAGAAGAAGGTGGTGGTTGGTTGTTTTAATTTCTCATTTGTTGTCTGGTTAAAATCATATGATAAAATAGGGAATGTTATTTTGACACTCACACCTCAAATAGAGAACAAACCCAAAAGAATTTCAAAGCAATCAATACATACACTATGAAGTGCATTTTAACCTTAGGATTACTTTTAAATCGCTTTTGGATTATGCCTTAAAGAGTGTGATAAAGGAGGTTGGATTGAAAAATAGGTACTAAAAAGGAAGTATATGGATGGTTTCAAGTTATTTAGGCACTCAAAAGGAAGATCTATGTTGAAATTTAGTATGTGACTAGGTGTTGGGGCCTACCCCCTCACTTCATGGTCCTGCAGTGATAAGGGTGTCAGGTGCTTAGTCAAGATATACCAAGTCTAGAGTTTATACTCAACCAGAGAGCTGAGTTGGTTCTCCCCTTGATGGTGAAATGTAAGTGGGATAGTTTGGAGGGGGTAAGGTTTCCACTAGGTGATGAAATCCCAATCGGTCCTTGTCTCAAGTATTGTTTTGATGTGTGAATTATTTTATGGTTTAGTTTTATGTGTGATAACAAGTGTGAATGCTATGATAAGATTAATTTTATTCCTAAGTTAAAGATGAACTAAAATTAGAAAGCAATCAATGAATGCAAATGATTAATTTTTAATCCCCAAAAGAAATGATTTCATTCGATGAACAAACAATTAGGGAACAAAGATAATTGGGTCCCACTGAGCATGCAAAAATGTTTCACTTTATTTATTTAATTTCTTAGTTTTGAAAGTATATGAAAGAAAATAAATATTAGGGTATGTAGATGGGTACCTGGTATAATGTGCACATTTATCTAGATGAATGTTAGAACTCCTTTTTGGAAAGGAAGGACTACCTGCAATAATATCACACTAAATTATCTTGTTTTTTAGATAAGTATGAAGGGTGGACTTCCTAGCAATGCTAGATCCAAGAAGAAAAATCTCCCTTGAATGGCTATAAATCCACTCCCCTAATGACAAAAATATTTTATAAATGAAAATAAATAATGATAAACTGATAAGACCATAAATGATTATATAAGAAAATAAACAACGCACCTATTCGATAGAAGATGTAGCATGGTGGTCAATACCATGCACAAGTATGTCAAGGTCAAGTCCAAATGATTAGAATAGGGTTTTTAGATAGGTCAAAATCCAAAATAAGGTCTGGTAGGGTGTGGGGAAGGCTAAATAACAAATTGTTATTTTTCCCTAACAATGACTGGCAATAGTTAGGGTGATTGACGATAGTTGTCCTGACCAGTGATGGTTTCTATAACCAACAACGGTTATAATAACTATATATGGTTACCTATGGGAAAATGAGTAAGAGGATAAAAATAAAGTAAGTGGGTTTGGATGATTAGTAGAGGGTGAGATAGGGGTTCTAAAGGTATGTACTAGTGTGTAGCTGAACATATCATAACATCAAATTCTGATAAAGGGTAAAAATACTAAAAATAAAGGAGAGATACCTATATGATGCCAAGTGGATGATAGTTTAAACCTAAAGAAATTTAAATAGCATAGCAATAATCCTACCTTTAAAATTCCTGTGGATAGATATTTGTTGTCTTGGATGTTTGCACAAAGAAAAAAAGAAAGTCTAGATGCAAATTTATCCATCCACAACTCTCCCAAGAGCCTTGAATTTATAACACAAAACTACTAAGTAAGGAGAGGGAAGCTTGAGGGAAAGTTGTTAAGTTGGGAGGGGATGAAGTTGCCTATTTTTATTTAGTATTTAAGAGTTAGGGATAAAACAAGTTTTCATTCTAGAGGATGCCTATCTCGAACAAAGTTGGAGTTGTTTTAAAAACTTAAGGCAAGCTAAGTGACCCCAACCATCGATGGTTAGGGTGACCATCAATAGTTGCCTTAACCAGCAATAGTCAAGGGGCCATGAATGAATGAGAGGAAAGGTGATAAATGAAAGGATCTATTTAGGGTGATTTTTCATAATGAAGTTTTAAATGAATGATAGTAGACTAGGTGGTCCACTAGATGAAGAGTTTATTAAGGGTCCACAATTCAAGATGCGATTGAAAACTATTGTCATGTAGTTTTCAAGTGTCTACACCAGGTATAAGTGTAGGAATAGATGGGTTTAGTGGTAGTGGTGTAGGCCCATGATTATGTTTAGATGTGTTATTGTGATGTACTATTTTGATACTGGCTTGTGCACTGATGTAACAAGATGTATATTTTCTTGAAAGAGTTGATACATTATTACATGTATTATTATTTTGATGATTGGATGTATATGATGTATGGTTTTTGATGTTATATATGATAGATGTTTATGGTTCATGTGGTGCTCATGTTTATGATTATGTTTATGGCTTATGGTTCTTGACTTGTGGTGTATGATGTTAGTGTTTTAGTTAGTAGCTTAGGCATGTGATGATAGAAAGATAATTATGATGATGTGATTGTGTTCATGGATATGATAGGATGTGATATTGATGGATGTATGTTATATGATAATGTAATGGCTTTGTTTATGGACATATGGATGGAATGGTAAATGGTATATGCTATGATGTCTTTCTCATTGATTTGGTTTATACTTATATTTGTGTAATGATATGCTTATAAGCTCATATGATGTGATAATTTTAAATGGAGAGGTTAATGTTTATGGTCTGTTGTGATATGCTTATATTATGTTTGGCACATAGAGAGATAGATGGTGTTGCTTTTTGACATAGTTGATAATGTTCATGCTATTGATGTGATGTTTCTTGCTCATTATCAGAGAGGTAAAATGTGAATATGGTTAAATATGAAAATACATGAAGTAAGTAGGTATAAAACTTGATGTGTAGGAAAGCAATAAGAATCATGAGAGGTATATCCACATGAACTGATAAAAGATAAGAAAAGGAACATGATGCCTTTTCATTGGTAAGGACTGAATGAAAACCCAAAGTTGGATTGGATTAATGAAGAGAATCCTTTTAGATGTTTTTCATTAGCATTCTTAGGTTGATAAATAGGTATCTTGATCACATTGTGTCAAGTAAGCTCATAGTCTCATGCACATGATATGTGGAGGGAGAATGGGTGAAACTAAAACTATCAGTGAGACTAGTATGCCCTTTTTTAGGTTTCCAAAAAGGTAGTATAAACAATTCTATGTTTATATATAAGGGGTATACTATGTAGACATCCAATTCCTAACACCATTTGTGTTGAAATTGTCAATCTTACTCAAATTGCACTCAAATGCACATTTTAGGTCAAAATCCATAAAAAGTGCTAAATGGTTAGAACTTGTTGTTTAAAAGTGTCAATTTAGGTCAAAGTATCCCTAAATAGGGTAACGATATTTATGGGCCTTCTAACTTTGATCAGATCATTTCAAGTCAAAATGACAATTTTGCCATTTAGTGCTCTTGATCACTCTTTTCTTCTAATTCATTGGTACACATCATGTACCTTTGTTATTTGCTATTGAAAACATCCTAAATGGGAATATGGTTCTAACACATCTAAATTCACCCTCTAATTCTTCTTGAGTCAAATTATGACCCAATTATATGACTTTCTAACCATTTTGATTAATTGAGGACCAATTTACAAATAATTGCACAAATGTTGATTAACCTTGTTTAAGGCTAATTAATTTAAATAAAGAGCTGAAGTGGATTTTACATTAGATTTGTTCAATATTTCTTTTTGAAAATTGATTCCTATTATCTACATCATCAGGTGACATCATTTCTTGGGAAGACATCTTTAGGCCATAAATGCCACAAATATCAGGGTTATGGGTCACCCATGCCTAGTTAATGTCTCCCATGCCTCTTCAATACCCCTTCTTCCAAGGTCATGATGAATATAATTATGTATTTTATTATAAATATTAGGATTATCCATGGCCACACATCTCAATCTTGTGATGGATGATCATGGTTAATCTTGACCAATCTCAAAAATCTATAAATAGAGAGGCTATGGATGCGAATTTTAAGCTATTTTGGTGCAAAGTTGTTATGCTTAAATAGATTCAAATCTTGAATATTTCAAAGTTATAATGCTAAATTGTTCCCACAAGGATTTTTATTTTATCATAGTTTTTGTTTTCAAGCTTCATTGATAGGATAGTTTAATGATTTGGAATCATGAGCCTAGGTTTTATGGAGTGTTCTTGAGGCAATGGAGGAGCTTACCACCATTGTTGATAAAGACAAGGATGATTGATCAAGGGAGAACATGTTTTTGAGCTACATAGGTATGGTGAATCTATTTAGGAAGGTAATATGATGTTTGCTTTCTTTCATTTGTTTCTTACTATCTTTTATAATTCCCATAGGAATAGATAGGCTTGGTTAGTTATTTATGCATGTTTCATTATGTATGGATTAATTCTTGACTAACTTGCTTTGTAATACTCTCTACATCTTGGCACGTTCGATGGGACTAAAAACATATCACACCTAAATAAGATCACTTTACAACTCTAAAATATCCATTTGGACCCTTAAAACTCATGCAAATTGATTTTCTAACTTTATTTTGCCATTTTTTTTTGCCACAGTTTTACACAATAACTGACATTGACAAGTGATACTGACATCGATTACCTATCTTAACTAATGTCAATTAGCAAAACTGACATAGCTTAGGTCCTGGTTAGCCAAAGTAACTATCATTAGTTGTAATAACTGACATCAATCACTGTGTTTTTCAAAAAACATAGCCCTGAGAGCTACTTTTTCAAAGTTCATTATTCCAAGCTAAAAAGAGCTTCAAAGCTAAAGGACATGCTGACATTTTTACTTTAGGAACAAGCTTTTGCTTTGATAAAAAAAATGTTTAAATCACCTCTTGCATGCTTAAAAATTAATTAGGAACTTTGTTTTGGTGTTTAAAAAAGAATTTAGATGTTTTGGTGAATGTTTTCAAAGTTTTATAACTAAGACCAAAGGGTCAAATGAACACCACCAAACATTTAATTTGGGTTTAAAATTGAACACACTTATTAATTCTTTCTTGCAATAGTTGTTTACTTAGGTTTTGTTTGGCAAAAAGAGTAATGTTGCATGTATGCTCTTATATTTGTCCCCTATAGGGAACCCTTGGAATCAAAAGTGCCATTCATATTGAAAAATAGCCTAGTCCAAGGCTTAGAAAGAATGTCACCTAAAACACTCCCCAAAAACTCATCAAAGTTTAGGTGATCTTGAAAATGACCCTAAAGTCTTTCTATTTTATGTTTTTTTAATTTTCATTCAAACTTAGCTTGCAAGGGGAATGTCATTACCTCCCATGAGTTCTTTATGGAATATTTGATCTGGGTTTCACCTCCCGACATTGACTTCATTTGACTCCTTTGGAGTTACACATGGGATGTATCTACATTTGGACATCACACTACACTGAACAAACAATAAGATGTAGTGGTTGTAAAAAAGACTAGATGTTTTTACAACTATCCAAGGCCATGCTCACCCAATTTATGTGCTTGTCTTTTGCATCATTTGATGTGAAAGTCATTATTTAATTAATTCCCCTAGAATGATCAAAACCTTGCTAGTTTAGTACAACCCACTTTGCCATACCTTATCAGTTTAGACTTAAGACGTTTGTTTTTTGTCATTATCTTACTTGGTCTTGATTTGTGTCTAGAACTACTTGTTAACTCAATGAACTTAACCAAAACACATTTTCCTCAATTTTCTTGAGAAAGGGAGGCATTACACTGTCCAAATAGAAAATTCATCTTTTCCTTATTCAAATTGTTATCAAAATCTTTGTGTCATGTCATCCACTTTGGCACAGTCATATTGCCCATTGAGTTTAGATCTTTTACCCAATTTGTTTAAATCCTTCATTTATAATCCACATTCAAAATTGAACCTTTTTTAGTTCTAAGGGTTGGTGCATCAAAGTGGGTTCACCATTTGTGCACTAAGCTTGTTTTAACTTGGGTTCAATTTTCTATTTGGATTGAAGGTCATTTATTAAGACTCAAAATCACATTATCATTTTGGTAGACTCAAGTCATCTTGCGTATTGCTCATGCTTTGGGTCCTAGAACATATTTTATCCTACTAGAATCATGTGGTGATGTTGTGTTACCTATTTGGTCCTAGCTTTATACTCAGTGATTCGTGTATGTTTTTACATCTTGAGTTGCTTAGTTCATTTTATCTTCTTCGTAATCTAGAGAGATTTCCTCTAAACTTCTAGGGTCAAATTGTTAAAGTTAAAGCGAACTTTTGTAGTGTGGGTGTATCAAAAATATCTAGGCTTTGGTGTATTAGTTTTCATCTTAGGTCTTTGGGTTACCTTACTCTCTTCCGATCTATATGATTTCAAATTTACCAAAGGTTGAGTAAACTCGTGAACCAAATATTATAAATTGTGCATGGTTTCAAACCACCCTCCTTTATAGTCTCATTGGTACTTTGGATATTTGTTTAAGAGAGAGCCAAAACATACTTTGATTGGTTACCAAACATTGGTCCAAAGATAGTCAAACACATAGAACAACTCTTTTTTAGACATGACTCAAAGGTTCACTCGTAGTGGGGCCTCTTATGGCCTTAGTTATGAAGATGAGAAATTTTATGATGGTGAAGATAAACCTATTGTTTATAATGATATCCCCTCAACATTAGGACTCGAAGATGATTACAATGAATATCAACCCCAAGAAGATCAAGATGAAGCCTTTCTTAGATTGATTGAATCAGGTTTTAGACTACCTTTTGATTTTCTTACAAAATAATTGCATACCTTAGTTAGAGATGGATAACAATGATGACAAGAGAAAGATTTTGAACAAATAGACATACCTTCTTCCTCTAACAAAGGAAAGGAAATACAAATAGAGTCAACACCCATAAATCTGGATATTCTAGCTAAGATCAAAATAATAAGTCAACGATATGTATATCAACTTGTCGTAGACTTAACAGACTCCCTAGTTGCCACTTCAATTCACAGTAATGATTCAAAGGAACATGAAGATATGGTTGGAAGTACGCAAAAAGTACTGGATGAGAACATTACCATAGTAGATCAAGGAAATATAAATGAATATTTAAATTCATGAGAGACCTTATAAAGCATTCCATTTGATATAGAACATACATTCTTCAATCATCAAGAACCTCTTGTTACTTTACAAACTTATAAACCCAAACATTCAATTTGAATTGAGGAAATCGCTCAAGACAATTTGGCTAGTTCTTTTTAACCAACCCAAAGATTGGTAAATAAAAATAAAAATTCCCAAAATCAACAAAGTGTTAAATATCTAGATTTAGGGACTATTTTACAATCCAAAAATCAACGGCCTATGTTCTCAACTCAAGCAACAAATTAGAACCAAATCATGGATCAAAAGGTATACACTCCCTATATATGCACACAAAATTAGGGGCACATTCCACCCCAACAACAACAAAATTAGGGGCACATTCCACCCCAACAACAATAAAACTAGGGGCACATTTCACCCCAATAGCAACAAAATCAGGGGCACATTCCACCCCAAAAACAACAAAAATAGGGGCACATTCCACCCCAAGAACAACAAAACCAGGGGCACATTCCACCCCAATAACAACAAAAATAGAGGTACATTCCACCCCAATAACATCTTATCCAATCCACAAATGCACCAAACATGCAATAATGGAATTCTATGAAGGAAATTATCCAAAGATTAGAGATGAATAATAGAGTAAAAAAATACAAATTTGATGAGATATACCCATATCCATTTCACTTATCTATTCACCAAAACCCCTTTCCACCTCATTTTGAGGCACCCAAATTTGACAAATACAAAGGGAAAGGAGATCCACATGAACACATGCAAGCATTCTTCATCTTGTGTTAAGAGGTTGCTTATAGTAGCGAGTACTTACTATGACTATTTCTATGAAGTTTAGTAGGACAAAATCTTGATTGTCTACTTAAACTACCCAAGGGATCAGTTGTAGATTAGAATGAACTATCAAAACAAATTGTTAACCATTTCTCATATAACATAGAACATTAATTGACCATTGTTAACTTATGTAAAGCCAAGAAACATGATGGTCAACATTATGTTGCATATTTGTAAAGGTGGAGAGTGTTGGTAGGCCGCTTTCAACACACTTTACTAGACAAATAGTTGTTGATATCTTTGCATAGAATTTACATCCTAAAGTTGTGAATAATCTATGATTAGCTTGTGCTAACTCATTTGAATAAATTATTGATAAAGGAGTGCAAATTGAGAAGGCTCTTATTTCTAAGGGCCTTGTTAAGATTTTTGCACAAGGTCAAACATCTAATCAGACTAAATCATGAGTTCAAATAGTTATGCAGGATAAGCCTAAGGGATTTAGAAATAATAAGAACATGGTTGGAAATGGGGTGATAGAAAAAAGACATGTACAAATGGTACATGCTATGCCTCCTCCAAATTTACAATTAATTCCCCCAAATCCACTACCTACTTTGCAAAGATAACCTCCATGAAAGACATTTCATAACAATTTTAGATCCTTTAGCAAGTTAGGAGAATCAGTTGAAATAGTGTTACAAAATCTCATTACAACTAATTAAATTATATGGCCAATATCAAGGCCATTTCCTCAAGATCAACCAAAACCAGACTGGTACAAAGAGAATGAATGGTGTAACTTGTATCATGTTGCTAGTCATGGTGCATATCATTGCATTCAATCAAAACATATTATTGAGGTCTTTATTGAAAATGGTGAGCTAAAAATTAAGTTGGCCCCTAATCAGGACATAAATTAAGATATGGGAATCTACAAAGACCCCTTTCCTCGACATGATCTACCACCACCAAAAAATAATCAAAATGGTCACAATCAATGATAGAGACCAAATTAGAACCAACAATAAGGTTAGAATCATAATGAGAATAATCAATATCATAATGCCCACACTAATAATGTGGCTTATAAAAATGTACCTTAAAACTATAATAACACTATGGGATGAATTTTTGTAACTCACATTGCCACTGTTACTATAATGCCATGTGGCCAATCTCATGTTCCTCATAACATGAGACCCATCATTCTAAGGTTAGCACCCTCTCCCCCTAGTAATACCATGTCGAGTTTGCATGATCATGTTGCTACTCCATTTTCATGGGTTACTAATCTTAAACAATAGTACCATTCTTCTAATTATAAAGGCTCTTTGCTGACCCAAAAGTGCCACAATATTGTTAATCACCCATAAGTCACCATCCAAGGCCTTTTGCCTTTCTCTTCTAATTATAATGACTCCTTGCCACCTCTAGGTTGTGCAGTTACAACTAGACACCTATGAGTTACCATCCAGGGACCTTCACCCACTTCTTTTCATAAACCTAATAAGAACATTATGCCAATGATTCCAAAGTTGGATACTATCCCAACAAAGACTAAACTAGTTTAATCCATAGTTCAAAGGCCTTATAGTATAATGGATCAATTAGATAAAACCCCTACACAAATTTACATATTATAACTCTTACAGACATCTAAAGTCCATATAACCATCTTCAATAAACTTTTACAAGAGTCTATTGTGCCTAATGATATAAACCTTGATTAGTTCCAGAACCTAGTTAGACATTTGTCTTTATTTCAAAAAATTACATTTGATCAAAAGTACATGTCCACCCTTGGCCCAAACCAAAATAACCCACTATAAATTGAGATAATCATTATGGATCATAAGATCAAGTGGGTTATTATAGATAATGTTTTAGGGTTGAACATCATATCTTTTAAATTTGTTTGATGATTAGGTTACATGGACAAAGACATTCAACTAGAGACTATTACAAACAAGGCTTACAAAAATGCTAAGAGGGAGTCATCTGGTATAATTGGGTTGTCAGTCATGGTTGGGTCTATTTCTCATAACACATTATTCCATATTGTGAATATTGAGCTTCCTTATAACATACTTCTTAGTCATCCTTGGATCCATGAAGTACAATAAATTCCATCCACTCTTCACCAATGCCTTAAGTTTCCCTATGATGGGATCGAGGTTACTATTCCTATTGATCAGTAGCCATACCAATATTGCAAACATCTTGAAGCAGAGTTTCATAATTATAACTATTTCCTAGGTTCTACATTCATTGTGAAGAAGAACAAAGCCATCATTTCTCATCCATCTCCATCTAATTATATAAACCCTAGTGATCTAGCCTCCACTTCAACTGATCCATTTCCTATAGCTCTAGCCAAATAGGTGATTATTAAAGATGTAGGCATTTCCACATACTATCTAAAGGATGTCCTCCATATTTCGAAATTACCAAAATCCCCTAAAACATTTGGTAAGCCTAAAACTTCCCAAACTCCTAACAGACCCGATCAAATTTGACAACCAAAGAAGAAGCAACCAAAACCTCCTGTGGTTTTTGTACCTACAATTGCACCAAATAAAGATTGAGAGGCCTTTACCAAGGGAGATTGGTTATAATATGGAGGCCTTGCAGATTATTTTTAGAATCTCAAGTATCATATCCCTAACAAGATAATGGATCATTTTAATTATACAAGGAAACATCTTGGCCCACAGGTGTAAGGAATTTTAGAACCCTTATCAGCTAGAGTTGTTAATTGGAATCATGGTCTCAGATATAAACCACCAGAGGATGATCTCATGACATTTAATAGTGACTCTTCTAAAGTGACTAGTAACGAGACTCCTAATAGTGACACAATGTCCAATTATAGCCTTTTTGATGAGCTTGTTGATTTAGATTTATTTGATTCAAATGCCATATTGACCATAACACCTATTGAAGCTTCCCATCCTAAAGCAAAAACCCATCCTAGTGGTGCTTCCCTCCCTGAAGTAGGACATTATATCTTTACCATTGGTGATTCCCATCTTGAAGCAAAACCTCATTATAACCTATGCCTTTGACATCCTTAACTCATAGATTGGGATCAACAAAATTTGGTCATATGCCTTGATGATTTTCAAAATGAAGAATTGATTACAAAGTACATAGGCCCATGAGATGCATTCCCCATTGGTGATCATAAGCAGGGTTTTGATTTTTCATTAAATTATTCTACCTACTTTGGAGAGTAGGCAAACTTTTTTGGTCATAATAAAGAGCAAACATTGAGATCTTCTAGTGAAAACCTCTTTGAGGCACTTTTGGATTAGGGAAAAAGTAAAAAAAAGACAAGCCTTTGAGTGAAAACTTGTTTTAGGCACTCCCAGGTAGGAAAGTTTTCTCACCCCCTCAAAATGTATAAAGTCCATCTATCCCAAGTTCCATAGCTAGTACAAGCATCTCTTTAGAACAATATCAAATATTTGAGCATCTTGCTCTTGAGTTTCTAGAGGTCTTTGCCAATTGGCCTTTACTTGAGAAGGCAGATTTTGATTCTTCATATTATCTAGATATTTGGGAGGAACAACAAGAAGATATAGTAGAAGAAGATCATGACCATACATTGCCTACAATTCTAGAAGATGGATCCACACTCCTTATGGAGAGCACAATAGAATTGAATTTGGGAACCCATAAGGATCCTAAAAATGTTTATCTTGGAGATTCCCTTATTGAAGAAGAATATGAACATATTATATCCATTCTTAAGGATTATATAGAATCTTTGCATGGGTATATTTTGACATGCTAGGCCTGGATCCAAATTTAGTTATGCATCACCTTATTTTTCACCCTGATGCTAAACTAGTCAAACAAAAATTGAGAAAGATGCATCCACGCATCACCCTTTTGGTTAAGGTCGAGTTGGAAAAGTTTTTAGGAGCTAATTTTATTAGACCATTGGACTAATCTGAATGAATTTCTAATATAGTGTTAGTTAGTAAAAAGACCCTAGGGATATGTATTTGTACTAATTTTTGTGATATCAACAAATCATACCATAAAGATGATTTTCCTCTACTTAACATCAACATGATTGTCGACTCAATGACTGGGTATGAGATGTTATCCTTAATGGATGGATTTTTTGGTTAGAATCAGATCAATATAGCCCTTAAGGATCATCATAAGACTACATTCACCATTCTGTGGGGGACATTCTATTACCAAGTCATGCCATTTGGTTTGAACAATGCTGGAGCTACATATCAGTGTGCAATGACTGTCATCTTCCATGACATGATGCATGAAATTATTGAGGACTATGTTGATGATATAATATCCAAATAAAGAATAAGAGTTGGATACCCTAACATTCTATGAAGAATATTTGAGGCTTCATGCATATAAAGTCCATTTGAATCCTAAGAAATATGTCTTTGGATTCACATCAAGAAAATTGATAGGGTTCATTGTATCAAAATGAGGGATTGAATTCAACCCTAAAAAGGTCACTGCTATTATGGAAATGCCTCCACTAAACAATCTTAAATAGTTATGAGGCCTACAAGGCAAGATCTAGTCTATACGTAGGTTCATTTCTCAATTGGAAAATAAGTGCCACCCATTCACCCATCTCTTAAAGAAAGGGGTAGTATTTTAGTGGGATGAAGATTTTTAGATAGCATTTTCAAATCTTAAAACATACTTGGCCAATCCACCAGTCTTATGACCTCCAACATAAGGAAGGCCACTACTTCTTTATATATAAGCCACAGAACATGTACTAGGGGCACTTTTGGCTCAGCATGATGATTATGGTAAGGAACATGTGGTTTATTATTTAAGTCACACATTGGTAGCCTATGAACATAATTATATACCTATTGAGAAGGCATGTTTAGCTATGGTGTTTGCCACTTATAAATTGTGACATTATATGCTAAATAACAAAACTATTGTTATCACTAAGGTAGATCCTCTCAAGTTCTTTTTATCTAAAGCATCTCTTCAAGGATGCATGGATAAATGGATTATGCTTCTCAAGGAGATTGATATTGAGTACCAGAGTCAAAAATAAATCAAAGGACAAGTTCTTGTGGACCAACTTGTAGAAGCTCCTATTACGGCCACTCAACCCCTCAACTTTGACCTTCTAGATGATTCTATCATTATGAAAAAATAAGCATCACAAGAACCTAAATAGTGGACACTCTATTTTGATGGATCCTTCAAATCTCGAGGGTCTGGAGCTGGCATATCATTGATCATTCCATAGGGGGATTTGATCCCCAAAATATTCCATATATAATTTTAGTGTACAAACAATATGGCTAAGTATGAGGCATTAGTTGTAGGGATCCATCTTGTCATACAGTGGGATATTCAAAGCTTAAAGGTCTATAGATATTCATAACTAATCATAAATCAGATAACTAATTAGTATCAAATAAGAGATGATAATATTGTTCCTTACAAGCAAATTGTTCATAACCTTAAAACACATTTTAAATTTTTACAATTTAAACAAGTTTCGTGAGTCAACAATAGATCTACTAATTCCATGGCAATAATTGGTTCCATGATTCAAATGCATGATAGTGCTAAAGAGTATCATTTCTTGATTGAAAATATTCTTCAGTTGGCACATATTATAGGAAATTTAGAGAGGATATAAACCATTGTTGATCCTAATCCCTCACCTAAGTTACCATGGTACCAAGATTTTTATAACTATTTCCATATCTATATAGTTCCTTCTAACCTTTCCAATAACCAAAAAAAAAAATTCCTTCATCATTTAACATGTTATATCCTCCTTGGAAACACACTTTATCAAAAAGGCTATTGTGGAATGCTTCTTCATTATTTATCTTTGGGAGAATCCAAGCTGGCACTAAAGGAGGTTCATGAAGGAATGTGTGGGGCCCATACCAATGGTGTAGTCCTAGAAAAGAAACTTCTTAGAATAGGATATTATTAGCCCAAAATGGATAAAAATGCTTGTAATTATGTAAAAAAGTGTGTTTCTTGTTAGAATCATGGTAACTTGATACATGCACCTTCCTTACCATTGCAATCGATTACAACACCGTGGTTGTTCTCAACATGGGATCTCGATCTCATTATAAAAATTAACCCAACATCTTTATATGGTCATAAGCACATTTTGAATACAACCAAGTACTTTACCAAGTGGATTTAGGTCATTCCTCTCACTTATATTACTAATAAACAAATAGCCAAATTCATTCATTACCATATCATTTGTTGATATGACATCCTAGCCCATATTATATTTGATAATGGTGGATCCTTTATGAACCAAGATGTGAAATCTCTTTGTGAAAAATTCAAGATCAAGCACAAGAAATCCAATCCATATAACCCATAAGGCAATGGACAAGCTGAGGCATCAAATAAAACCATTCTATCCATATTAAAGAAGATTCTCAATGATGCTAGCCGTAATTGGCACTTGCAAATCTTTCCTACCCTCTAGGCTTATAGAACTAATCATCACACCCCAAATAGAGATACTTCATACTTTCTTGTTTTTGGCTCTAAATCTATCATCCTGATCGAGATTGAGATCCCATAATTAAGAATATCACTAGATCACATTGAATATGATGAAGACTATAGAGCCTCATGGCTGTAAGAACTAGAACTTCTTGATGGTAAGCATTTGGCTACCCTACAAAACTTGCAAGCCTATTAGAATAGATTGTGGAGAAGCTACAACAAACACATTCTCCCTTGATACTTTTAGATTGGTGAATTAGTTTTGAAATATAACCAGAAGAATATGATTTTTGAACCCAAAAAGAAAGGCAAGTTTCAGCCTAATTGGTTAGGACCATATACTGTCACAGTAAACTATGGATTAGGAGCATATCGATTGGTTAAACCTAATGGTGAAGAAATTTCAAAGCCCATGAACATCATACATCGTAAGAGGTCATATGCATTAAAAACTTTGAACCATTGTCTATAAGACCCCTAATTTGGGGGCAACTTGTGTTGTCATAATTTTATCCCACCCTTTTATCTTACCTTAAACACATTTTATAATACACTAGTCCACTTTTCATGAATCCTGATAGTAAAGGCTTTGAACCCTTGGCACTCTGAACACATTGTTCATCCCATTATGGATTGCTCTCTTTGAGAGGCATATTATTTGTTTTGTCTAAGTCATGTTATAATCTTAAACACTTTTTTTCCCTTGACCAATTATGATCTTGATTATGTTTCATGCACATTATGAACATCTTCAGCAATAGTTCTACAAATTAGCTTAGCTAGGAAAATCTTTTTTAGCTTCAAACAGGTGAACAACTACATCTTCTTAGTACAAGGTATTTTCTACTCTTTCTTATTTTATTAAAGAACCTTGCTCTCACTGATTTGTGAGTATGGGCCATTTCATCTAGCTTAGCTATCTTATTAGAACCTCTACTCTCAAGACGTGCATCTCCTTGACTATATGGTCCCAACTTGTGGATATTTTATCCCAAAAACACAAAAACATTATAAATATTTTGAAAATACCAAAAACATTAGAACATGATCCATAAAATAATAAAAAACATTGTCTCACACTTTTATACATTTGTACATTCCCGTTCCACCATTCTACGCTCTCACCATTTTGTGATCAACTATTAAGTTTGAATGCTCTCACCACTTTATGAGCAACTATTAAGTTTGAACACTCTCACTACTTTGTAAACAACTATTAAGTTTGTTATGATCTCATTGCTTTATGAGTAACTGTTAAGTTTGTTATGCTCTCATTGCTTTGTGAGTAACTGTTAAGTTTGTTATACTCTTACCATTTTACAAGCATATAAACACTAGTTCATTTCATCTTGTCTCACACACTTACCATTTTGCAAGATCATTCTTTCTCATCTCATCAACTTCTTGTTTGCCAGACCATTCTCTTTTATTTTTCATATCTTCCATTTCTTATATAACATTAATCATGTTAGTTTGATCATCATTTTTCTTCTATCCCCTTTTTTGGGAGAACTACATTTACCCTGAAGTTCATGTTGGAACATGCATCCATGGAACTATGTAGGAAATGTCCATTTATCTTATACATCTGGAATCAGCTCGACCAACCCCTTCCTTTTCTTTTCTTCCCCCATTTCTTCTATCATTATTCCTATTTAATTAGGGAACAATTGTCGTGTCATTGTTCTTTGTTATGATGTGGTAGAAAGTAATGCCTCTACCGCACATGCATGAACATTTGTCTTTAAACCACACTAATTTGGTTTTTATTTGTGTGTGTTTATTTGAGTTTTCTTGGTGTTTTGTTGTGCTTTTTCACCTCTCCTTTTATTTATTCTCTTTTTTTCTTTTTAATACTTATCTCCATTCTTGGTCTTATGTTTCCTTGATTAATTTTTGCTTATCTCTTTTGTGTTTCAGAATGCCTTGATGGTCCACATAGATCTTGATTATTCATATCTTGGTATCATGTCATTAAGATGTTCTTGCCTTTTTTTTTTAAGCATTTTTGTTCCTAATTAAGTCTTGATAGATCATACCTTGATTTCAAGTTAGGTTCATTTATGTTTATCTTTTTCTTTGTTTTTGATTTTTTGTTTAAATGTAAATCACTGAAACTCTAGTTTTGGTCATTGTTTTACCATTATCCTTAGTTATAGATATTCAAATTTGAAATATCTCAATGTAATTAGAATCTTATGTAATTCTAAGTTATTCATACTTATGATTCCTAATTTATTTTTCTGTAACAAGCACTTGGTGCTCAAGTCTCAAAGTCTTAATGTCAACATCAGCTCTAGCTCATGATATGGAATTAAGCTTCTAGGTAGCATTAATTTTAGGATTATTTGTCTATGCTTAGATGTGCATCTATTTACATACATTATAAGTCTAATCAATTCTTGGTCATTTTTTATCATTCCTCCTTTCATTCTTTCCCAAACTTGGGTAAACTACATTAGCCTAAAGTTCATAGTAGAACATGAGTCCATGGAGCTATGTAGGAAGCATTAAATTTATATTGAGGTTATCTTGGCTATCTCTAATCTTAATTTCATCTCTCTCATCACTTTGTGCATTCTCATATGCTTGGTTTTATATGGCTTTCTAAGCCATTACATCATCACATGTACATTTGTGCCCACTTACTTTAACCTATCTTTTGGGTTATATCCTTGAGCTATTTTTCTTGCTAATTTCCCATGCTAGGGCCCAACATCTAAACAATGTTCAAATAAAATTATCCCTATAGGGGAAAATCATTATTTATTTATTTTATCAATAATCAAAATTTGCCCTACTAGGGCAAAACTATCTTATCATGATCAAATTATAATCTCTTTGGAGACCCCATTCTAGTGGTGCTTCCCTTCCTAAAGTGGAACATTCTCCCTTTTCCTCTAATTCCAAGCTCTCCACATTAACACCCATGATGTAAATATTTTAGTGTGTAACTTATCTCAAGATTGATCAATGTCATAAGTGTGCAACTTGTACTCTCAAATTGGGTACATTTACAGTGTGTCCCTTACATTTATGGATTGTATCTTTACCATTCCCCCTATCTTTAGGGCCTATTATAACTTTCATTATATTATGATCATTGATGATAATCATGTGTGCAAGCATTAGCTTGTTTAGATGTGATCTATTCCATGGGTTAATCTCTCTCTTTTTGAGATTCCATCCTTCTCTTTCATCTTAGTATGTCCTCTTGAGGGGGCATCATGGGTCTGTTCCAATTTCTTCTTGAAAACTCTTTTCTTTTAAAAGATATTGCTTTGCCTGAATGTCTCACTATGCCTTCTTAAAAAGGGGCAAAATTTAGACATCCAATTCCTAACACCATTTGTGTTGAAATTGTTAATCTTACTCAAATTGCACTCAAATGCACATTTTAGGTCAAAATGCATAAAATGTGCTAAATGGTTCAAACTTGTTGTTTACAAGTGCCAATTTAGGTCAAATTATCCCTAAATAGGGCAATGTAATTTATGGACCAACTAACTTTGATCAGATCATTTCCAGTCAAAATAACAATTTTACCATTTAGTGTTTTGGATCACTCTTTTCTTCTAATTCATTGGTACACATCTTGTAACTTTATTATTTGTTGTTGGTAACATCCTAAATATGAATACATTTCCAATGCATCTAACGTCACCCTCTAATTCTTCTTGAGTCAAATTATGACCTAGTAATATGACTTTCTAACCATTTTGATTAATTGAGGACCAATTTTTAAATAATTGCACAAATGTTGATTAACCTTGTTTAAGGATAATTAATCCAAATCAAGAACTTAAGTGGATTTTACATGAGATTTATTAAATATTTATTTTTGAAAATTGATTCCTATTATCTGCATCATCAAGTGGCATCATTTCTTGGGAAAACATCCCTATGCCATAAATGCCAAAAATATCAAGATTATGGGTCACCCATGCCTAGTTAATGCCTCCCATGCCTCTTCAATTCCCCTTCTTCCAAGGTCATGATGAAGATAATTATGGATTTAATCCCAAATATTAGGATTATCCATGGCCACACATCTCAATCTTGCGATGGATGGTCATGGTTGATCCTGACCAATCTTAAAAATCTATAAATAGAGAGAACATGGATGTGAATTTTAAGATATTTTAGTGCAAATTTATTATGCTTAAATATCTTCAAATCTTGAATATTACAAATTTATAATGCTAAATTTTTCCCACAAGGATTTGTATTTGATCATAGTTTTTGTTTGCAAGCTTCATTGATAGGCTAGTTTAGTGATTTGGAATCATGAGCCTAGGTTTTATGGAGTGTTCTTGAGGCATTGGAGGAGATTACCACCATTGTTGACAAAGACAAGGATTCTTCATCAAGGAAGAACATGTTTTTGAACCACATAAGTATGGTGAATCCATCTGAGAAGTTAATATGATGTTTTTTTTGTTCATTTGTTTCTTGTTATCCTTTATAACTCCCATAGGAGTAGATAGGCTTGGTTAGTTAGATCTTTATGCATGTTTCATTTTTTATGTACTAATGCTTGACTAAATTTATTTATAATCCTCTATATATATTTATTGATGTGGTAAGTCTACTGAGGAGAGCTGATTTTAGCTTTACAAGATTATTGCATTTATGAGAGTCGATTACGGTTTTTAAAATTCTTTTGTTTTTTCTTGGGGTTTTTTGCTATTTTGATTTTGTTTTAGGGTTAAGGAAATTGATCGATATGAGAACATTTCAATAAATTACTAGATTTGAAAAATTATTTACTTAGCCATCATTCAAGGTAGTGGTCTAAGTTTATGTGCGTAGTTTAAATGCTTTTGATAGTTATCCTTTAAGGGAGTAGTCCACCTTACGTTTGGAAATTTTAGATGATTTTTCAATAGTTGTCCTTCAAAGTAGTAGTCTATGAATTCTAATAATGACCCATAGGTTATTTATGACTTTTGATATTATTTTTGCTTGACATAGACTTGCTTATACATGCTCAAGGGAGTACCTTTATGAAGGTAAAACTAGGTTGACATGAAGGTTTAGTTAGTGAAAAAGGGGTATAGGTGATAATGACCATAGGAACTAATCTCAAAGAGATGAGAAGTGTTATTAGAATCATGACATGAATATAGCTATGTACCCATAGTTAATATTGGGCTATAATTGTGATGAATAATCACTTGATTTAGTTTTAGTTGGTTGCCCCTAAAAAGAGGGAAGTGAATGTGGTTACAGGGGATGAACTTAAATTATAAAAATGATGATTGTGATCCCTATTTAACAACAAAATGGATGTAGATGCAAATAATTGAGAGACTCAAGTTTTGGTTTGCCTTTGAGAGAGGAAAAATGATAAGCTCTGGATCCATACTTATGGGTTATGATGTAGGGTCCAAGCCAACTGAAAGAAAATTTTCCCCTTTTTATTTTCTCCATATTAGTTACATGTTGGTTTTCCTTGAGAACAAGATCTTTTATATTGAATTCTTGAACTTTTAGGTGTATTTTAGAGGCACATTTGATTTGTTATTGATATACACAGAGATGGGAAAGGGTGGTCAAATGATGCTCATCAAGTAGCTCAAGTTGAGCTAAACGTTCCTGATGATAGTAATTTTATGAGATAAGATCATGCAAAGATATGTGAAGAGAAGGTATTTGGACTTCAAGAGGCAATACAGCTTTGGCTCCTAACATGAGAGAAAAATGTGTAGCATATATGGGGGTTTGAATGCTAATATGATATTCCCATAAAGTGAAAGGGATGTACAAGTGCCAATCCTAACTCGATGCATTAACCATTTTGGTAAGAATGTTGTTAAGGTTTTGTTAGAGGCTTCAGCTTGTGGGAAATAAGGTGATTAAAAGCTCTGTTTATTACCAGATACATCACAAATGTCTTATAATTGTTTTTTTTAAGGATTTGCCATTGTCGATGATGATCTTATGGGGAACACTGAAAAGATAGATGATATGGTGGGTGATAAATTTGACAATATTTTTAGTTTTTATCAAGATAAGAGGAATAGCTTCCACCCATTTGATAAAATATTTAGTCACGATAATGATATAATGATGTCATTTTGAAGAGTGAGGGTTGATTTCACTGATAAGGTCTAGACCTCATTATGAAAAGGGCCAAAATTTTATATAAACACGAAGGCTAATGCTAGGTGCATGATGTAAATTAGCATATTTTTGACACTTGACACACTTTTTCACATAATCATAATATTTTTGGTTAAGGGTGGGCCAATAATAGCCTAGGAAGAGGATGAACTTAGCCACAACAAGCTACTAAAGTGGCCCCCATATATACCCTCATGTGTCTCCCTGATAGCCTGGGAGGCTTCTAGACCATGAAGGTAACAAAAGAGGAGGCCATCAAAACCACATCTATAAATAATTCCTCCCATAATGGTGTAATTGGAAGTGGTCTAAATAAATGTTCAATGAGAATTCCTAGAGAGGCTAGAGGGAACTATGCCAAGGTGAAGGTAGTTAAAGGTTTGTTGATACCAAAGGTTAGGAAAAATATCTTCCAGACTAAAGATGGTTAGAGTGTCTGACTTGGTGTAAGAAGGTTCAGGGAGGTGATGGAAAATGACTGATATTTTGGAGTCTAAGGTGATAATGGGATCTGACAAGTAAGAGAAGCCATGGTATCAACAAACTTTTTGGTATATCATGGGGTGGTTTGAATATGGTAGCATTAGAATGATGTTATGATTTTTGTAACTATTTGTCTATATAGTTGCATCATTTCATTCTTACACTGGTAAATATCATTGACTTGGTTGACCATAAGTTGGGAGTCACCAAAGATATTGATTGTTTTGACTCCTAAGGCTAAGGTAGTTTGGAGACCTATTACTAGGGCTTCATACTTGGCCATATTATTGGTACATTCAAAGTCAAGTTTAAATGACAAAGGAAGTGGTTCACCAATAAGGGGGATAAGGATTATACCAGCTCCCTTACCCTGCTGACATTTAGAACCATAAAAAACATGGTTATATGATTATTAAAATCCACTTAAGATATACTTGTGATTGAATCATCTAGAAATTTAAGAGGGGGAGGTTGGGTGTCTATTAGGGGTGCATCAACCAATTAGTTAGTAATGACTTACCCCTTTATTGATTTTTGATGGAGTAACTCAAGTTCAAACTTAGCTAAAAACATGAGCCACTTAGCCATACCCTAGTTTTTCTATGGTTTAAAGTACATGTACATGAGTGGATCAGTATTAGTTATGACAAAAATTTTGTGGTTAAGAAGGTAGTGGTGAAGTTTGGTGGCCACAAAGACTAGATCCAATTAAATTTTCTTGGTATGTGTGTATTGAGTCTCATACTCAATAAGTGTGTAGCTAATGTAATAAACAACTTGATCTTTATGGTGTTCATCCTGATGGGCAAGCATTGCCCCTAGGGAATGGTCAGTGGTGGAGATATAAAGGTAGAAAGGTTGGTCATTATTAGGAGGTGTGAGGATAGGTGGGGATAGAAGTTACTCTTTGAGTGCATCAAAGTCCTTTTGAAAATCAACATTCCACTTAAAAGAGATGTCCTTTTTCAAGAGGTGGTTGAAGGGTTGACACTAATTGGAGAGTTGGGAGATAAAATGATGAATGGATTGGAGCTTCCCCTACAAACTATGGAGTTTCTTAAGATTGGTTATAGGTAGCATCTCAAGGATGGCTTTAGTCTTGGCTGGGTCAACCTTGATTCCTTGAAGGGAAATAATGAAGCCTAGAAGTTTGCCTGATAAGACCCCAAAAATACATTTATTGGGATTGAGGTGGACATGATAATGGATAAATCACTCAAAGATAATCTTGAGAATGATTAAGTTGTCTTTACAAAGTTTGGACTTTCTGAGAAGGTCATCCACATAAACTTTGATAATTGTATGGATAAGGTCATGAAAAATATAGGTCATGGCAAGTTGGTAGGTTGCACCAACATTATTAAGACTGAAGGGCATGAATATATTATATAAAGTCCCCCATGGGGTGATAAAGGTAGTTTTGTATTGATCTTAAAGGGTAATCAAAATCTAATTATAACTTGAGAATCTGTCCATGAGTGACAACATCTCATGGCTTGTTGTGAGATCAACAAGTTGGTCGATGATAGGTAGAGGAAAGTCATCCTTTAGGAAAGAAAGGTTGAAGTCATGAAATTCCACATAGATATGTAGTCCCCATATTTAGTGATAGGTATGATGTTCAAAACCCATTGAGGATAATCATTGGGTTGAATGAAGTTTATAGAAAGGAAGCATTGGAGCTCTTCTTTGACAAGGAGAGCTATGTGAGGATGCATGAGATGGATTTTCTATCTAAGAGGATTATAATCATGAATAGTCACAATGTTGTTGGTGGTAATGGTTGGGTCAATACTAGGCATGTCAGCATATGACTAGGAGAATGTAATACTATGGCCTTGGAGGAAGGTAGATAAGTCATGTAGTTCCTTAGGGGTGAGAGTTTAGCCTAGTTTGACAACATGGGGGTTGTCTAGAGTGCCTATGTCAATATCTATGGTGGGTTAATTTAACATAGTTGAGGTCTCTAGAGGTAAGGATTTATGGATGAAGGAATCAAGATCACTAAGGTAGGTGAGAATAGAATCATCATCCTAGCATTGGATAGTGTGAATGGTAGGAGAGTCTTCTCCTACCAGTTTAGGATGGATTAAAGGGATGGATATGGGTGCCCCTTAATTTTGATAAGTCAAGGGGCCAAGGGTAATCATGTTGATTTAAAAAAATCTAGGTGGGATGATGTCCTCATCCTTACCCATAGGTGGAGGGGGTGTTGGTAAGGAAGGGGTCTCATCTTTAATAATGGTAGGGGTAGTTTGTTTGGCTTTCTTTTTATTGGGTAGAATGAATCTAAGGCCATGATTCTTGTGAGTCTTTTGAGTCTCAATAGAAGTTAATGTGTGTGGTTCATGCTCATATCATCCTAAACCAAATCCCTTCTAGGCACACCTATGAAGGTATAATTTGGTGAAGTTTGGGTTGTCCAAATAAGAGAAGGTGGAGGTGAATGGTTGAGGTGAAATGGGAGTGGTGGCAGAAGTAAGTGGCTTGTCAATTTCCCCATAGATAAAGTGGGTTTGATAGCTCAGAGGCCCCAAGGGGGTAATGGATCTAATGTTGGAGTCATAACCTAGTTGGTGGTTGAGTTTTCTATATTATTGGGGAGTTTGGAAGGTGTCAAGGGTACAAATGTGGTATTATCCAAGGGTAAGACATTAAAATATGGGTTTTAAAGGATCAATGATGGGTATCTAGTCTATAGGTATAGATGAATTGGAAGATGCCTCAATGGAAGGGGAAGTAATGGCTTCTGCTTTCATGGGTAAGGGCTTGGTGGCATTTGTTTGTATTGATTTGGATGGAGGTATGAGAATGTCATTAGGTCAGTAGGTCATATTGCATGTTAAAAAAGGGCTAGGGTCAGCTTGTATGGTAACAACTTGACCTTCATGTTCAAAATTGACATAATAATGGAGGGTGAATGGTACACAACCCATGGTCTAGGTCCAAGGTCTCCCTAGTAAAACATTGTATTGGAATTCACCTTTAACCATATAAAAGAGTTTAGGGAGTGTACAAGGTCCTAGTTGAATGTGAAGGATGACGGTTCCCAAGGTAATGGTCATAGTGTCATTAAAAGATCTAAGGATGACTAAAGTTTTAGACATGACATTGTTTGGTAGTTTGAGTTGATCATAGGCATGAGAAGAGATGATGTTAATATTGACTCCCACATAAATCATAACCCATTTGATGTAGGTTTGGTTGATGTGGTATATAATAAAAAGAGGGGGATTTGGGTCCTTAGGATAGATATAAGGTATCTCTGAGTCCTTAAAGGTAACAAGGGTGGAGAGTGCCTATAAAGGCTTCTATATGTTGGGAGTCTCTTAGTCTAACATATATAAATTGTATAGCCTCTATCATGGCTTGACAATGGTGGGGTGAGGTAGAAATGAGATCGTAAAGGCTCATATTAGCTAGGTTCTAGTGAAGTTGTTTAAGAATGACCCTCCTAATGGATTCAGAGGGGTTAGCCTCTGAAGTGCCTAAGATGGTAACTTTGGGCTTAGTTATAGGTGTAGAGGTTTGGAAATAGTTTAATTTAGGGTGAGTTGGTGGGTATGTCCATGGAATGGACACTTTAGTCTTCACTTTAGCCTTTTATTGTGATCTATGACCACATTAATAGTATGGATAAAGGGGCAAGGTGTGATGGGGGGTTAGGTAGATTCTCCATCACTCTGAGGTGAGTGTGGGGGATTAGGATTGTGTTGGTGACTAGATATTAGGCATATTGGTAGAGGAATGGATTAAAGGTCATATACTAAAAGATCATCCTCATCATAGAGTTAGTGGATAATGGCCTAGAGAGATTTGTAATTTTATGTGTCATTCCCGAGTGTCTTATGATAGGATCAGATTTGAGAGCCATCATACTAAGCTAGCTTCAAACCAAGAGGATCGAAAGGTCTAATAGGAGGTAATGTGAGGTAGGAGGTCTATAGTAATATTTGAAGAATGGTCATATAGGATTATACTAGAGGTAAGAAAGGTTTAGGGATCATGGTTTAGGTTGGTAAGGTGGGAATATTGGTGGCAATAGGTTTGGTGAGAGATGGTTTGGGTAAGGTGGTGTTTCTTGTTGATGGTTTTGGTCTGGGTATGTTGGTAGTTGGGGTGGCTGAGTTTGATAGTTTGACTATTGGTAATATAGGAAGGACCAGTGCATCAGATAATAAGTGAGATGGTGTAATCAATGGTAGTGGGTGTCATATGTTAAAATGGGCTTAATTTTTAAGCAAAGTGGAAGGGTGATACCTTAAGATAGAGGGTAAGGTAGAGGGAGGTAGAGTATTTGTCATATGGCCCTTTAATGTTTTCATCCTATTGGTTGGTATGGGTTAAGACTTGGGTGAAGTTAAGTCTACTTTCAAGGATGGTTGAACCAAAATTTGAGTAGGGAAGGCACCAAGAGTTTTGAAAGGTTTGGTTGGTGATGTGGCACCTATTTTGGTTAACTGAGAAGGTGAGGGGTTGGTAGAAGTTTGGATTGGTTTAAGAGGTGGTAGAGAGATGATGGATTAGTTGGCTAAGATTATGATAGAAGCTTTATCTTTGTTGATGTAAGGAAGCCCTAACTATTTCTAGAAAGTGGTTTGATCCATGTCTAGTTTTGTAGACATACCTAAATTTTGAATGAGTTCAAAAAAAGGTTTGTATACTAGTCTAGCCTCCTGGGTATCAAGTGCCGAGAAGACAACTATGGGTTGAGGAGGAGGGTTGATAGTATAATTTGTTTCCTTAAGAAAGGGAGATAAGTTTGGATTGGATGGCTACTCCATGAGGGGTGTTTGTGAAAAAATTGCTCTCTTAGGCATGATGTCCATAGTTGTGGCTTGGTTTGTGGTTAGGGGAGATGGTGGGCTAGGAATGGTTGTTTGTTTAGGTTGACTATCCCAAGGGGTACTTGATGAGTCTAAATAATCTATGAACAAAGCTAAGGAAAAAGGAACCTCCTTGGTTTCAGCCTTCAAAGGAAAGGAAAGTGACTTTGTCACCTTGATAGATGAAGTGGGGGAAAAATAGGTAGGTTAGATGATAGGCATATCAAGGACCATATTGATCATTTGGGCATCATGAGAATATTTATCTTGTTTTTCCTTGGATTTGATAGGGGCATGGTTGGGAAAAGGTTTTTGAAGATGTCAAGAGCTTGATTTTGAGGGGCATTGAGATTGTCCAACATGATTTCCCCTTTATCGATAAGACTCTGAATAACATTCTTGAAAGTATTACATTAGATGACATCATGTCCAATTACCTAGTGAAAAGCATAGAGGTCATTCTCATTGTATTAAGTAGATTTTGAATGAGAAAAATCAAACTATTGGTGAGGTTTGATGGGTGGAAATTGTATAAGATTAACTTTTAGTAGCTTATCCAAAACTAAAGTATAAGATTCTCCAAGTGGAGTGAATTATTTTTGGTTGCTTCAATTTGGGTTCCTTGTATTTTAGTTAGAGGTAATGGGAGAATTTTTTTTATTGAAAATTGGTGGAATGATAATTTTAAGGATGATAGCATTCATGGTTCCCTTGGTCTTAGTTTTGGTGTTGGCTTGGTTTCCTAGTTTGGAGGAAGAGTTTTCATTTGTCTTGAAGGTAGAGTTCTCATTTCATAACTTCAATTTACCCTCACCTATGGCCTGATTTTATAGCTTATGTGCCATGGTAAAATCCTCATAATTTTTTTTGAAGCTTTAGACATAGTGTAGAAGATATATGTTTGGCACAAGCTTGAGCAAAAATTTCTATAACTTTAGGTTGAGGCAAGGAAAATGAAAGATAATTAATCAAACTTACCCAATGGGTGAAAAAATTAGTAATGGAATCATCATCAAATTACCTAATAGAATAGAGGTGCATGATAGAGACCTTTTTAGAAATTTAATGGAAAAGTGATCTACGAAGACATGTGCTCATTGGGTGAAAGAAAAGATGGAATGATTGGTAAGGGCGCTATAATAGTCAAGTGTTGGGATGGATAAAGACATGGGGAATGTTTGAAGGAGAAGGAAATCATCATAATAAATCATGTAACATGCATGCTTGAAATCCCTAAGGTGTTGTTGGGGGTCTTCCTCACTTTGAAACTTGGTAAATTTTGAAATCTCTCATTAAGGAGGGTAAGGTTTGATGGGGACAAAAGGATGAATAGGTTCATTACAAATCTGATCATAGGATAGGATGTTATGAGCCCTTGAAATTGATGACTCAAGGTTGGTCATCTTATCCATAAGCATTTTCATTAGGTCAATTTGGGATGGTGGACCAAAAGAATTGTAAGGTTGATATTGTGGTTGAGGTTGGGCAACATGTTGGTAATTGTTTAGCAGTTGAGAGACTATCACATATTGGAATGTGGATAATAAAGGTTGGGTAGGGTAGGTGGATGGTGGTAGTTGAGTAGTGAATACATACCCTTATGGGTTAGGGATGTATCCTAGATTGGGTGTAATAGGTGACTACTAAGGAGTTCCTATGGATTGGGCATGGGTGGTAGTTGGGTTGGTAATAAGAGGTGAGGTAGTAACCTTTGTGCTAATGGGTGGTGAAGTAGAAGGAATAGATAACCCTAAGCTTGGTAAAGGGGTAATGACCGGTGGGTTAGGTTTGACAAAGGGGAGGTTGGTAGTGTCGATGGTGGGTGCTCCAAAAAAAAGTAGAGCATGATGGGTTAGGTTTGACAAAGGGGAGGTTGGTAGTGCTGATGGTGGGTGCTCTAAAAACAAGTGGAGCATAATGGGTTAATGGTTGGGTTGCCCCCAAGGTAGAGGAGTCATTAGTAGGAGTGGAGGGTGTAAGGGTAGTAGTTAGTTGGATAGGTTGGTTTTTATCTATAGCATCAAAGGGGTTAGTGTTAGGTTGTGGAGCTAAAAGCTTCACTGTTATGAAAATTGGAGGAGGTTGCTAAGTGCTAAAGAAATTGATGTCGGCATGATCAACCGATGTCGGTCATATCCAGTTACAAAGCTATCGACATTGGTCAAGAATCGGCCGATGTCGGTCATCTCCAGATAGACAGGGATCGACGTCAGTCGCCTGTGCATTCCAAAACTGTTAGTTACACGAACAGTTAGTTTGTTGAATGGTCAGTTTGCATGTAAAGACTAATTTTGGTCTTGAGCTGCATTTCTAATTATTGTAATTGGAAAGTCTAATTATTGTTTGCATGGGATCTATATAATAGACCCATGGGGCTGTATTTTAATCAAGGATAAGGAAGAGATCCTTCTGATTGTAAGATCTAGGTTTGCAGGTGTGCAAGACCAGGTTGATCTGTGGTATAGCAAGATCAGGGGAGATATACATGGTAAGTAAGATCATTTGATTTGTAGGTTGTTTCAAGATCAAGGGAGATCTACTTGGAGTACTTGTTTGACTGGTAGTATTGTTACTAACTGGTGGAGGGTATAACTCTATGTTTGAGTTGTGGTTGTAATTGGTTGTGAGAGAAAGAACTCTTGAGGGAGAGTTACTGGTATGCCTAAGAGGTGTTGGAAGAGTGTAATCTCTTTATTGTATTTCCTTCTGGATGAGTTGAATACAAGATTGTATTGTCTCTCAAATTTTGTGTTGTTTCTGATTTCTAGTTACTTGTTACTTTTGGTTAAATTCTGTGTTTAGTTGCTTATACAAGGTAATCAATTATGCTCCTAATCTTAACAAAGTGGTATCAGAGCTATTTGTTATTCTAGATCCTGACAAGTGGTATCAGAGTGGGGTTGAAGGTTAATAGAGCCTAGTTCAGAGCAGGTTTGTCTTTGATTATAGGTCACTCTCAGGGGTTTCTGATTGAGTGGGAGTAAAGCAATGGTAGAAGAAAGTAAGCTAAGAATGGAGAAATTCAATGGCAAGAATTATCAATTATAGAGGATGCAGATAGAAGATTATTTGTATTAGAAAGATCTGTACTTACCATTGGGTGGGGTTGCAAACAAGCCCATGGATATGAAAGATGAAGAATGGAAGGTTCTTGATCAGAAGGCTCTGGGATCTATAAGGTTGAGCTTGGCATCGTCTGTGATTTTCAACTTATCACAGGCTAAGACAACGATAGAGTTAATGGAATCTTTGGCAAATTTATATGAAAAACCCTCAGCTTCGAATAAGGTATTTCTTATGAAGCAATTATTTAATTTGCAAATGTTGGATGGTGGATCGGTACACAGTCATCTTAGTGATTTCCATGGTTTAGTAAATCAATTAGTTCTAGTCAATATTACTTTTGATGATGAAATTAAGGCTCTCTTAATCTTATGCTCATTACCTAAAAGTTGGGATAGTTTGGTAATGGCAGTTAGTAATACTGCGTTTGCTTCAAATATCTTGAAAGTTGATGATGTTGTTAGTGTAATCTTGAATGAAGAAATTCGCAGGAAAAGCACAGGGGAATCATCAGGGAATAATTTAAGTGTTGAAATTAGGGAAAGGCAAAGAGAGAAGATCAAGCAAGGGAAATCAAGGTCAAAGATAGGTAGGAGATCCAAATCCAGGTATGGTAGAATAATCTGCTGGAATTGTGGAAAGGTAGGGCACATAAAGAAAAATTTCAGGTTGGTTGAAGATCAACATGAAGGAAATGAAGAAGCAGATGTTGCAAATATTGTTGCACAGGATGCTCTTGTATGTTCCTTGGATAAAGTGGAATCTTGGGTTTTAGATTCTGGTGCCTCTTTCCATGCAACCCCAAATAGAGAATTTTTTCATGAATATGTCCAAGGAGACTTTGGAGAGATTTATTTAGGGGATGGTAAGCCTTGTCAAATGGTTGGCAAAGGAAAAGTGCAGCTAAAATTATAGACGGGCAACACATGGGTGTTGAAGGAGGTCATGCATGTCCCAGTCCTGAAGTAGAACTTGATTTCTGTTAGAAAGTTGGGTGATGAGGGATGCACAGTAACTCTCACAGTGGATTCTTGGAAGGTTTCCAAGGGTGCACTTGTTTTAGCAAGAGGTAAAAAAGTAGGTACACTTTATCTATCTACTCATATTACTGATTCTCCTTTTAGTTTATCTACTTTAGATGTAGATGTGAAGATGTGGCTCTGTAGGCTTGGTCACATGAATAATAAGGAGATGCATGTTCTTGAGTCAAAAGGTAAGAGTTCAAATTTGGGAAGCATAGATCAAGATTTTTGTAAGTAATAGAATAAAGTGAGGTTTCTTGAAACACATGCTACAAGAAAGGATTGGGTTTATGGCACAAAGAGGAAATCTGATGTTTTTGACAAGAACAAGAAAGCCTTGGTTTTCAAGGAGGAGATGACAGACAGAGATCAGCTCAAGGGGTTGAATAATTTTGAGCAAGGTAGTTTGAACAAGGTTTTGACTCAAAGTAAGCTCGCGGGTAAAAAGTCATCACTCACAGGAAAACACAGTTACCAACATCGGTTAGGTGGAATCGATGTCGAATAGGTAGGTACCAATGTCAATCATGTGCAAACTAGACTCGATGGTTTTAGGCAGGTGGTGACCGACGTCAATCAGAGAACTGACATCGGTGACTAGGTAGACACTAACGTTGGTAAGGGAACCGGCATCGGCGATCAGGTGGGATAGACATCAATCGGGTGCAGACCAGGGTCGACTAGAAAATGGATTTTGGGGGGACAACAAGCTATCAAGGAGTCTAAAATGCCCATATGGAGGACTAAAAGGGTAAGTAAGCCTTAAATTCGTTATTCCCCTTCTTTACACTACTTGTTGCTCATTGATGGTCAAGAACTAGGAAGTTTTAAAGAAGTAGAGCAGGTAGAATCCAGGAAATAGTGGGAGCATGGCATGAATGAGGAAGTTGATTCCTTGGATGAGAACCAAATGGGAGATTTGGTAGAGTTGTTAGCCAGAAAGAAAGCACTAAAAGTTGAATGGATTTTCAAGTTAAATAAGAGAGAGAATGGACATGTGAGATGGAAGGCCAGGGTATATGGTCTTGAGCAGGTTGCAAGACAATGGAGGTTTGACAAGTGTATGACAAAGCATGGCTTTAGTCAATGTCAATGTAACCGTTATGTTTTTGTTACCAGTTTGGATAATATTAGCTACATTATATTGTTACTGTATGTTGTGTGTATGCTTGTTGTAGGGTCACACATGCAGGGAGTTGCTGAGCTAAAGGTAAAGTTAGTTCAGAGGTATGTCATGAAGAATTTGGGAAAAGCAAAATTCTTTGGCATGAGTATTCCTAGAGACAGGGAAGATCACAGGTTGATGTTGTTTTAGGATGATTTTGTGAATAAGGTAGTGGCAAGGTTCAAGATGTAGGATGTATAATCGGTTAACACACCTATGGATGGACAGTTCATAGAATAGTGTCCCAATTCACATGATGAGGTTAAGTGCATGGTATGTACTAGACCTGATATTGCCAAAGTAGTGGGTGCTGTTAGCAAGTTTGTGGCCAATCCAGGAAAGGAGCACTGGAAAGCAGTTCAGTGGATTCTCAAGTATCTGAGAAGGACCAGCAGCAGGTTAACATGCTATGTAGGGTCAAACACTTCTCTACATGGGTATGTAGATTCAGATATGGCAGGTTACTTGGATGACAGGAGGAGCACCATAGGTTATGTGGTGGTTGGTCTTCAAGACTGAACTTGAAGAGAGATATAAGCTAGGAAACAAAATTAGACAATGTACAGGTACAGGTATAGGTGCAGTTGTTTATCTCTAAGTGGGAGATTGTTAGGTTGTGGAGCTAAAAGCTTCACTATTATGCAAATTGGAGGAGGTTGCTGAGTGCTAAAGAAATCAACGTCAGCATGATCAATCGACATCGATCATATCTAGTTACAAAGCTACCAACATCGGTCAAGAATCGGCCGATGTCGGTCATCTCCAGACAAATAAGGACCAACGTCAGTCGCCTGTGCATTCTAGAATTGTTAGTTACATGAACAGTTAGTTTGTTAAACGGTCAGTTTGCATGTAAAGACTAATTTTGGTCTTGAGCTACATTTCTAATTATTGTAATTGGAAAGTCTAATTATTGTTTGCATGGGATCTATATAATAGACCCATGGGGCTATATTGTAATTAAGGACAAGGAAGAGATCATTTCGATTGTAAGATCTAGGTTTGTAGGTGTACAAGACCAGGTTGATCTATGGTATAGCAAGATCAAGGGAGATCTACATGGTAAGTAAGATCATTTGATTTGTAGGTTGGTGAAAGATCAAAGGAGATCTACTTGGAGTACTTTGAGTACTTGTTTGACTGGTAGTATTGTTACTGACTGGTGGAGGGTACAACTCTGTGTTTGATTTGTGGTTGTAATTGGTTGTGAGAGAAAGAACTCTTGAGGGAGAGTTACTGGTACGCCTAAAAGGTGTTGGAAGAGTGTAATCTCTTTATTGTATTTCCTTCTGGATGAGTTGAATATAAGATTCTATTGTCTCTCAAATTTTGTGTTGTTTCTGATTTCTAGTTACTTGTAACTTCTGGTTAAATTTTGTGTTTAGTTGCTTATACAAGGTAATAAATTGTGCTCCTAATCATAACAAAGTGGTATCAGAGCTGTTTGTTGTTCTAGATCCTAACAGTTAGTAGATGAAGATGCCTAGGTAGTCAAAAGTTGGGTGGTAATCATGGAAATAGGGATACCCTTTATAAGGTGGGATGGCATGCCATAAATAGGATCCTGAGGTGGAGTTGAAATCGGGATATGGTGAGGGGAGGTGTTAAGATAGTGTTGAAGGGAAACTAGATTGTTGTCAAAAAAGGTGGTAAAGTCCATGTCTCCTTGGGGAAATACCTAAGGAAAAGTAGGGCTTACCAATGGATGAGGTGAATCTTCTACCTTGGAGATGTACTCCATAGATGATGAGGTAGAAGAGGTTGATTTAAGTGATGGTTTATGTTCTACTAGGTCTCTTCACTGTTGGTGAGTGAGAACCATACAAGATAAAACTCACCACTCAAATAAAAAGAAGATAATAAAATAACCAAGGCAATCAAGACACACACTATGAAGTACATTAAGCATAGAGGTTATTTTTAATCTCATTTTTGGCTTATGCTTTAGTTTATTAGAATGTGTGATATAAATTGTCTTGTAGATCAGGTACTATAGAAGTAGTCTATGGTGGTTTTGGGTTATTTAGGTGCTCAAAATAATATATATTTGAATCAATACGTGGCTTGGTATTGGGGCTTACCCCCTCACTTCACATTCCCATAGTGATAAGGGTGTCAGGTGCTTAGCCAATATATATTGATATCTAGAGTTTATACTCAACCAGAGAGCTAAGTTGGTTCTCCCCTTTATAATGACCTCCAAGTAGGATTACTGAAAATGGGTAAGGTGAATTCTAGGTGATGAAATCCTAGTTGGGCCTTGTCTCAAATTATTTTGATGTTTGATTTACGAAAGTGGTTTGGCTACTGTGTGTAATAAAAGTGGTTTTATAATAAGATTATTGTGATTTAATCCAAATTAAACTAATTTTAAAATCAATTAATGGATGTATTTGATTTTAAACCCAAAATAAATTTTTGTTTTAATTATGATCATAGATATAGAGAAGAGCATACAAATGTAAGGAAAACATGAGTAAAGACTCTGGATCCCATCGATCATGCCATAATGTTTCATGTAAATTTTCACTTAAGTTCTTAATTAAGAGAGAACAGAAACTTGATATGGGTATGGTTGCAAAATATATTTGGTTGTGCATGTGCTGAATCAAAATATTGTGAAGAGATCCTCTTTGACTTGGGAGAAAGACCTACAAATAAGAAAACACTAAAGCAAACTTGTTTGTTAGACAAATAGTTGGGTGGATTGCCTAGCAATAGCTAGATCCTAAAAGTGAGAGCTTCCTTAGGGGATGTCAATACACATATTTTAAACAATCAAATTGATACAATTAGAAAGAAGGTACTTGCATTAATTAAAGAAGACTGTTAAAACTTAACACAAGAATGCTTGCTTAGAAAATAGACTATAAATGATCTAATTAGTGATAAAATAATTAATATTAGTGCTAACAGGTCAAGGTACACTTCAAAAAATCTTAGAGAGGTCTGTGAATAGTCAAAAACACAAAAAAAATGGATTTGGTTAAGGTGATTGTCAGTAGTTATGCCTGATCGTCAGTGGTTGGGGTCTGACCATCGATGGTTGATTGTGTAATTCTAGGTTTGACACACATATGAATGATGAGATTTCATAGATGGATTCCAAGAGTTGGGCAAGGGTTGGGTTGATTGAAAAATGGAATTAAAGCACATAAATATTGATAAACAAGTACTTTTCTTACTAGAAGTCAGTTGGGTGGGTGGTTGATGTAGTTAGCATTTTGGTAGAATCTAGTTTAACTATAAAAGAGTAACAGTACCCGAGAGCTTGGTTGAGAGGTGATGACAAGTTGGATCCTACTAAGACATCTAATGTTTAATAACACTAATGATGCTGATTGACCTACAAAAGAAAAATTATGAATTCCTGAGCTCTTGATAATTATTGTAGATGGATTTAACCTCCCAGGCCTCTCTCTCTTATAGGAATAAGAAAGAGGTGGAAGTGAAGGTGTAACTAGGCCATATAAATATAATTCATTTGTGAAAATGTTCACAACCAAAATTAGATAAGTTATATTTAAAAAATCAATGTGGGTGGTTTGCATGTTGTTTATTAGATTCTGATCGTTGATGATCAGGTTTTCTTAGGGATAATCATCAATGGTCACCCTAACCATCGATGGTCAAGGTCTAAAGGAAAAGGGTCCTAAAGATCAGGTTCATTCAACTTGGTGAAACTAGGTACAGATGGGTTTGGTGAGGCCAGATTGGTGTAGGTTGGTCCCAAAGGGGTCCTAGGTAGGTTTAGGGTGTAGACACCTAAATTTGGCTTAAAAATACTAAAACACCATAAATGATTTGAAAATGACATATTCAAGTGTTTATTTTAGCCAGGGTATCCCTAAATGGGGCAATGCAATTTATGGGCTAGCTAACTTTGATTAGTTCATTTTGAGTCAAAATGCCAATTTTGCACCTGGGTGCTCTAGATTTCTCTTTCCTATAAAATATTTTGCACAAGATGTGTGTCTTTGTTATTTTTTGTTGGCAACATCATAGATGGGATAATGGATCTAACACATATGATAGTGCCTTCCAATTCCAATCTGGTCAAATTTTGAACTAATAACAAGGCATTTTGATCAAATTAAGTAATTTGTGCACAAAGTGCTTAATCATGCTTAAGATATAATTAATTCAAATCAAGGAATAATTAATAATTCCATGGAAACTTGTTGAATAAATTGTTTTGGAATTAAATATTGAATATCTACATCATAAAGTGACCTCATTCCTTGGGAAGACATCCCTAGGCCATAAATGCCATAAATATCAGGATTCATGCCCTCCATGCCTCATCAATGCCTTCAATGATGCCCTCCATGCCTCTTAATTGCCCCTTTTTCTAATGTCATGATGAGGATATAAAATTAATTTCAAAAATTGGATTAATCCTCAACCACACATCTTCATCTCAAGATGGATGGTTCAGGTTGATTCTAGACATTTACAAAAACCTATAAATAGAAGGCCTTACCACATCATTTCTAATCTATTTTGGTGATAAGTTATAATGCAAAAATATATTCAAGGATCCATTACAACTATTTTTACCATGCCAAATTGATTCTAAGCCAATCCAAGCCACAAGCCAAAGGTGCCAAGGAGAGATGGAGGTAGACACGCTTCTATTGCCAAGGACTTCATGAGTACAAGTCAAACAAGCCACCACTACAAAGGCGTTTGGAGCATCCAAGGAAGGTGAAGGAATTATTGTGTTTTATTCTTTACCTTTTAGTTATGTTTGTAATTTATTTTTATTACCAAGCTCTCCCTTGTGTCTAGGCCTAGAGATGTTATGTTATTAGTGTGTTTATTTCATTTTGGAACTAACACCATACTAACCATCCTCTCTTGAGTTAAATTACTATATCACATAATGGCATGCCCAGTGGGAATAGACGCATCTCACACCTAAATAAGATCATTTTTCAACTCTAAAATATTTATTTGGACCCTTAAAACTCTTGTAAATTGATTTTCTAACTTTATTTTACCACGATTTTACACAGTAAGTGATGTTGGTAGATAATATTGACATCGATTGCATAGTTTAATTGACATTAGTTGGGTAACTGACATTGGTTATTAAAATTAACCATCATAAGTTGTAATAAATGATGTTAGTTATTATGTTTTTTCCAAAAAACATAGACCTGAGAGCTATTTTTCCAAAGTTTATTGTTTCAAACCAAAAAGAGATTCAAAGCTAAAAGACATGCTAACATTTTTACTATAGGACCAAGCTTGATATTTCTTCAAAACATGTTTAAATCACCTTGGCATGCTTAAAAATCAATTAGGAACCTTGTTTTGGTGTTTAACAAATAATTTAGATGTTTTGGTGATTGTTTTAAAAATTTGTAACTAAGACCAAGGGGTCAAATGAACACCACCAAATATTTCATTTTGGGTTTAAAATTGAACACACTTGTCAATTTTTTTTTTTCAATAGTTATTTAATCAAATATTTATTTGAAAAAAAGAGGAATATTACATGTATGCTCTTCCATTTGTCCCCTATAGGGAACCCTTGGAATCAAAATCACCATTCCTATTATAAATAGCCTATTCCAAGGCTTAGAAAGAAAGTCATCTAAAACACTCCCCAAAAATGACCCTAAAGTCTTTTTACTTTCATGCTTTCTTTATTTTTATGCAAACTTGGCTTATGAGGGGGACTTCATCACCTCTTGCAAGTTCTTTAGGGAATCTTCGACCTAGGGTTTAATCTCCCAGCATTGACTTTATTTGGCTCCTTTGGAGTTGCACATGGGATGTAGTGGCACTTAGGACATCACACTACACTGAGCAAACAATAGGATGTAGTGGTTTCAAAAAGGACTAGACCTTTTTTTAACAAGCCAAGTGATACGGACCTAAAATCCATGCTTTTCTTTTACATTATTTGGCATGAAAGTCATTGTGCAATTGATTCCCCTAGATTGTTTAGAAACTTGTTAGATCTTAGATAAATCCCCACTTGCCATGGAAGTATTTTTGGTGCAAGGTGCACCTCAAGGCCCATGCCATAGTATTTTCATTTGAGAGAAGGGGGGGTGTAAAAACCCTACCATATAATCCACATTTACTTTTGGATGAACACTTAAAATCCTCTCAAATGACATATATTAATGGATTCCAATAATACTAAGAAACCTTTTCAGTTTAGGATCTAAGAGTGGTTAATTAGTTGTTCGTGTCCTAGACTAAAGTCTTATTTGGATTCAAAACTTAGTGTAAAAAAAAATCCAAACCAAACACATAGTCCAAATTTTCCTTTGAATAAAGAGGCATTATGTTGCCTGCGTGAGATCATCGATTTGCCTTGTTTAAAGTTCATTAAAAGCTTGAGAGTCATATCATCCAATTTAGCACTGTTATACTACCCAATTGATTCTAGATCTTTATAAAAATTGTTTAAGTCCTTCACTTATAATATAAATTCAAAATTCCACCTTTACAAATTCATAGGGTTGATGTGTTAAGTGGGTTTGCCATCTATACTAAACTTGAGGGAATTTAGGTTTAATTTCTAATTTGGGTTAAAGGTTGTTTATCACTCATAATCATTGTCATCATTTGATATAATTAAGCCATTCTATGCTAAACACTTGCACTGTGAGTCTATGCACCACAACATTTTGAGTCAAGAAAAGTAGGGTTATGCTATCAAAATTATGGGAAAATGTCTTTGTCTTAGAAAGTTTTTGTTGAAATAAACCATTTTGTCACACCTTTTGGGTACTATAGCATCATTATGCTACCCAAAACATTTAAAATATTATTTCATAGACCCTCTTGCATAGAGTTTCAAATGTACTCCTACATTTTTAGACCAATCCAGGTAAACTTTTATAATCTTTTGTCTAAAATAGTTATACTATTTACTTTTGTCTAGCTTGTTTATTAAAAAAACCAAGTTTTATACCATTTTTATGAGAAAATAAACTATCTCTAAAAGTACCTTTTGTTTCATACCTTATACCTAGTTGATCAAGTTCATGTCCAAGAATCAAATGTCTAGTGTTTTTTAGAAGTGTTTCCAATCCGTTCAATTAAAACTTTCATCTATTTTCAAAGTCTAGATTTTGACGCCATTTGGCCAAGAGTCCTAGTGCATGCCTTATTTGACCTGAGATTTTGAAACCGCATTTGTCCAAAAGACCTAGCAAATTTTAAATTCTTAGATTAGATTGATTTGAAACACTGTGACCTTAGAGTTTGGCATTTTGATTTTAGGTCCATTTACTTACTTATCTTTATGTTAATAGTGAAATGTTAGGTACTTCACATTAGCTTGTTTCCTGAAAAATATTTGCATAAACCTTTTTGATCCTTTTGAAAAATCTAGACCAAGTTGAAAAATCCTCTATTTTAGACATTGTCCTTTTTATAGTTTGTATAACTAGTTGACCTTTTATCATAAAAGAATTGACTATGGATCCCACCATGTACTCCTACACTTGTAGTGGACTCATGTACAATCTAGGGATTAACAATGTGGTTGTGTAGGAAGAAATGGTGCAAGACCCCTATGCAGATAATATTGCTTATGAGATGGATTCTTATCCCTCTTATAATACTCAATCAGTGCACAAAGCCAAGATCCATTGGCTAACTATCTGGTTAACACACCACCTTATTCAAAACAAGACCAAGATCAAACCATGCAATACCTAGCTATAATAACTATAGGGAATGAGCCAATACTTCAACAATCATATTATACTAATATGAATTCCATGTATGATCCATTTTTGTTTGAGTGACATTTGTTAGAGAACAAAGACAAGATTTTAGTTAGAGCCATAAAGTTAGGGACCAAGTTTCTATCAGACTTCCCCCATGAAAATTTACCAAGTCTAGTAAGAGTGCCCCACAATATCATTTATGATCAACAGGCTTCTTCTAGCAATCATATGGCTCTAGTGCAAACAACGTACCAAGATCCTATTATATCTAATTGAGGTAAAAACATCATGGAAGATCACTTTAGCCAAATGAAGATAGCATATCAAACCTACCTGAATCTAGCACATGATTTCCATTAGATGAACATGGTGAGTAAGCCTCTTATTGACCTATTTCCTTTAATAGGAGTGTTGATAGAATTAGCCAGATAAGAGAATCTAAATTTTGACCCATTTGTATAAACCACTTTGATAGATAACTTGATGTATATGCTCATTATTAAAGAAGTGTCTTCAACTTATACATAGAATAGTGAGCCAAACGTAGTAGATAATGTGCAAATAATGTCCAATCTTGATCAAAGTGTTACTAATGCATAAACAATTAGCCAATAATAGGTGCCTATATTTAATCCTATGAATAGGTCACCATACTAGGGAATAGGAGTTTATATTCCCTAACCTCAACTGGTTACTTCCTCAAGTGTATAACCTATGGGATTAGGTAATCAAACAATGGCTAATGTCATACCTCAATGATAGAATGTGATGAACCTTACTCCTCCTCAACAAGTAATAAGTAGTATTCCATAATAACAGGCACAATCTAGTGTATCAATGTAACAGAGGACAAATACATTACCACCTCAATCAGGGGCAACTCATGTTCTATCTTGCCAGGTAAGGACAAACATACCTCTTTAGTCGCAGACTAATATGCCAATCCAAAACCAAGCAATGACTAGTAAAAAACATGCAAATATTGGTCAGCGACAGATGCTAAATTTACAAACTGATTTCACTTCTTCATAAGGATTCATGAAATAAAGAGGTCCCCATTTTTTTTAGGTACCTACTAGACAACCATTGGTTAAAAACATGCCACAAATCTAGAGATAAGGTCTTGGTCCACAAGTTTCCACTCAATAGCAAGGTTTGATTAGTCAATAACATGTCCCTTTTTAACCACAACAAGCATAATATAGTTATATCCCTCTATCTCAACCACAAAATCTTCCAATTCAAACCTTTATCACCAACCCAAACTAGAATATCACACAACTAAGTGTGCAATTTTAAGTACATCCTAATTGGCATATGTATATTCCTAGTCCATTCCCTAGCTAAAACAATATACCCTAATAGGTATCTCTATCATACCTTGGTCAAAATTTCCCACTTTTGACCTCCCAACCATCTATCCAAACTAATATCCTCCCTCAAACCAATATTCCTTCTAGTTTCCTATCCCAAGAATTACAACAAATGAAGGATGCAAATTCTACCATTCAAGCTGGTAAACAAAATAAAAATTTCAAATTGAATGATGTATTTTCCCATCCATTCAACATGGAGTATTTGCATAAACCATTTTCTCTAGGATATGAACCATCGAAATTTGATAAATACAAAGGGAAAGGTGACCCTAAGGTTCATTTGACCGAATTCTTTGTCACATGTCAACTAGTGGCATATAGTGACATATACCTTTTAGTGCTATTTCCAAGGAGCTTGGTTGGACAAGCCTTGGAGTGGTTTTTAAAGTTGTCCAAAAATTCAATAATTAATTTTGATGATCTTTTTGATAAGTTTGTGTAGCACTTTTCTTATAATCTTGAGCATGAGATTTTATTAGTAGACTTAACAGAAGAAAAACAAAAAGATGGTGAGAGTTTTGTAAGTTATTTATAGTGATGGAGAGCCCTTACAAGATGTTTCACCCATAATTTACCAGATAAACAATTAACCATTATGTTTACCAAAATATGCATAATGAGATAGCTTACCGTCTGGAACTACAATGTGTGCATACTTTCAAAGAAATCATCGACAAAGGATTATTGATTAAGTAAGCACTCATCAATAAAGGATTCATCAAGCTTAATTCAACTAATCAAAATCAAGGTACCAATCAAGGAAATGACCAACATCCCATTCAAGCAATAACATCACAACTAGCACAAGCTAATAACCAAGAAAGACTGAAGTAATTCAACCACAATAAGAATGTTGTGGGAAATGAAGTAATCAAATGTCATCATGTGTAGGTGGAGTAAACATCATCTAAACCACCTTTTAAGCTTAATCCTACCCAAAAACCTCTCCAACCAATGCCACAAGCATAATAACTAAGACCTACACAACAAATATAGTAGCCTTTACCATCACAAACCCCTCCTCCTAGGAGAACCATGCTTACACGTCATGTCTTTAGTGACCTAGGAGAACCTATTGAGTTTGTATTTCATAAGCTCACTACCACTAATCTGATTAGTTAGCCTATACCAAAGCATTATCCATAAGGCATTCCTTATCCTGATTAGTACTGTGAAAATGAATTATGTGACTATCATCGGGTCAATAGGCATAATCTATGAAGATGTGTCCAAATTAAGTATTTAATTTAGAATATGTTGGAGAATGAGAAAATAAAATTGGATAATGGTGCTTCCACTTCTAATTAAACTCTTTATATTTATCAAAACCCTTTCCTTGACATAAAAATCAACAACAGTAGAACAATCAACAATAACAACAATGGCTAGTGCAGTAACAAAATCAATAATATCAAAATCAATAGCATAATCAATAATATCAAAACCAAAGGCTAAACTAGTAGAATCAAAAAAATTAGTAGTAGAACTCACAATGAGAACAATGGACAAAACCAAGGTTAGAATGGTAGTAACCAACCAATCTGCCATGTAGTTACACATGACTATAATAAGGTTTTAGGACATATTGTAGGGGATAGCATTAATACCATCTCCATTAATCCTAGACCAAACACTAATCAGTCTAGACCATTGCTAAACAATAACATTACACCAAATTACATGGATAATCTTTCTTTGACCTGGGAATGCATATAGGTAAACTAGCAAATTAGGACTTCCCCTTTTGGACCTTATCTTGACAACTCATTCTTGCCACGTGACCACATGCAAGTGCACCTACAACTGAGACTTGTCCTATCTGATCCCACACCATTTCCAACATTAGTTAACAATAATGGCCCAACATTTAATCTTGATTATGCAATCACAACTCAGAGGTTAAAGATTACTATCCCAAGCCCACAACCATTTGCCACTTTTCCTATCATTCAACCAACCGTTCAACCTCAAAATAAATTATTCTCTATTGACCAAGCCAAGAAGTTTGATATTGTGGAATAATTACAAACAACACTAGCACAAATTTCTATTTTAGATTTGTTGCGAATGTTAATAATCCACAAGAATATCTTGAATGAGTTTTTTACCCAATCCACTATTGCTAGTGACATATCCCCTGATAAATTCTAAGCTTTGGTTGGACACCTAGCTTCAACCCAACAAGTTATATTCAACCAAAGCGATATGTCTTCCCTTGGCCCACTTTATAATAATCCATTATACATTGAGGTTTATATAAGATGGCATAAAGTAAAATGTGTCGTTATCGAAAGTGGATCTAGCCTTAACATAGTGTGTTTAAAGTTCATCAAGCTTCTTAGGTATACAATGGTAGATCTCCAACTAGAAATAATAACTATCAAAACCTATGATAGTTAGGAAAGACAATCACAATGCACCATTATCTTGCTAGTTATCATTAGGCCTTTGACCCATAATACACTTTGACATGTGCTTGATCTTGATTTGTCATAAAATATGCTTCTAGGTAGGCCTTGGTTACATGAGATTCATGCAATCCTATCAACAATATACTAATGTATCAAGTTTTCCCACTTAGGGATGGAAGTGAATATTCTAGGAGATTTACATCCATATAAACATTGTAAGCATCTTGAGGCTGAATTTCAAAGCTATAATTATCAATACGATATGAATCCAAGTTCCAAACAGGATAAAAGAAAGGCTATACTTATCGATCCTTCACCAGATAATTGCATAGACCCTAATACCTTGGATTCCCTTTCCCATATTCCACCTCCTAAAGCTTCTAATCATTTCACCATTTCAGATAATGGACTGGGAGTGTATGTGACCCATGATAGATTTCATATTGCCAATTTTCCTCAAAATCCCAAAACCTTTGGCTGACCTAAAGTCACCCCACATATGCATTGGCAACAAAGGAACAAAGATAAGGGACATATCACATTTGTACCAACATCTGGCCTAAAACTTGACCCTCTTGAAGGGGATGAATCATGGTTATACAATGACAACCAAGCTTATTATTATAAAAATGCAAAGTATCCTATTCCCAATATGATCCTGGAGTATCACAATTATAAAGGAAGAGGCCTCAAACCAAATCAACAAGGAACCATCAAGCCAATTTCCATGACTAAGTATGAAAGACCTTATGGACATGGATTTGAACCATTTGGGGGTGACCCTACATATCTTATTCAAACTCCATCACTAGTGACTAGTGATGATGATGTTGACAGTGAAGCATAGTCCAATTATATCCTCACCTTTGATAGCCTAGCTAAAACCAACCTATTTGATAATAATGTCATTTTTACCCTCACCCTAGCCATTCATCATAACCCTTTGCCATTATATTATCCCCAACTAATAGAGTGGGACCAACAAGAATCCAGTGTATCGATTGATGAGTTCCAGAATGATGAGGCATTCTATGAATGTTTAGGCCTTAGAGATAACATTTTGTTGGAAGATCACAAATCAATATTCTCAATAACATTGGCAATAACCTATTTTAGAGAGCGAGTGAACATCCTTAGCCAAAAACAAGTAATTAAAACATTGAGGTCCCAAAGTGAAAACCTCTTTGAGGTGATTTCTAACCAAGGATAAAGTAAAGATAAAGGTTAGTCTAGTGGTGAAAACCTATTTCAAGCACCATTAGATGGGGGTGTTTGTTCTTCTTTAAATTTAGACCAGGAGGCCACCAATGATGAACTTGCCTGTGGATCAGAGTTCAACTTTGAGAAAAAATAAGTATTTGATCAAATTCTTCAAGAATTTTTTATTGTTTTTGTCACATGGCTAGATCTCCCATTAGGAGACTCAGATTCATCATGCCTAGGAGAAGTTGAAGAGCAAGTCCTAATGGAGGACCCTGACATAATTCAATAGTTCAAGTCACTACCTACTATCCTAGAAGATGGTTTGACCCTTCTAGTTGAAGATATGATAGAGGTAAATATCAAGACTCCATCAGACCTAAAATGGATAAAATTAGGAGCATCCCTCATTGAGGAGGAACATGATGTCTTTACAGCTTTGTTGAGATAATTTGTAGATATCTTTCATGGGCCTATTATGACATGCCAGGTTTAGACCTCACCTTAGTTTTACACCATCTTGTGGTTAATCTTGATGCTAAATTGGTAAAACAAAAGTTACGTAAGATGTATCTTCGTATTATTGTATTGATAAAGAAAGAGTTGGAAAAACTCTTAGAAGTAGGATGTATCTGATCCATTGACTACTTAGAATGGATCTCTAATGTGGTACATGTTAGTAAAAAGCCTAAAGGGATTAGAATTTGTACCAATTTTTGAGACATAAACAAAGCTTGTCCTAAGAATTATTTTCCCTTTCCTAATATTGACATGATCATTAACTCTATGATAGGTTATGAAATGTTTTCACTCATGGATGGATTTTTAGGATACAACCAGATTAGAATAGTACCAAATGACTGACATAAAATAGTGTTCACCACTCCATGGGGAACATTTTGTTATCAGATAATACAATTTGGCCTTAAGAATGCTATATCTACATATCAAAGGGTCATGACTATCATATTCCATGATATGATGCATGATATTGTTAAAGACTATGTCGATGACATATTAGGAAAATCTAAAACTAGGGCTGACCATCCAGCTATGTTACATTAGATATTTGAAAGATTATGAGAGTACAAAGTGAGAATCAATCTAAATAAATATGTGTTTGGAGTAACTTTAGGCAAACTACTTGGCTTCATCATGTCTCATAGAGGTATTGAAGTTGATCCAGCTAAAGTTTATGCTATAACCAAGATGCTACCACCAACTAATTTAAAGCAACTCCATAGTTTGTAGGGTAAGATTCAATCCATCCGATACTTCATCTCTTAGTTAACAGATAAGTGCCATCTATTCACACACATTTTGAAGTAGGGAATTGCATTTCACTAGGATGATCACTACCAAATAGATTTTCAACAACTCAAAGACTATCTTGTTAATCTACCTATTTTATTACCTCCTATACCAAGAAAGCCATTCTTGTTATACTTATCAGCTATTGACCATGCTCTAGGGGCACTCTTGGCTCAACATGATGATAATGGAAAAAAATGCACTATATACTACCTAAGTTGTACCTTGGTTACATATGAACATAACTCTGCACCTGTTGAAATTTTTTGTCTAGACATGGTCTTTACAGCTTAGAAACTACACCATTACAAGTTGAATAATAAGACCATGGTCATTTCAAAGGTAGATCTGCTCAAGTATCTACTATCTAAAATAGATTTTCAAGGTAGAATGGCTAAATAGATCATGCTTCTCAGTGAGTTTGACATAGAGTATGTCAATCAAAAGGCAATCAAGGGATAATTTCTTATAGATCAAGTTGTAGAAGCACCTCTCATAAACACACAACCACTCACATTTTAGTTTCCTGATGAATCCATAATGACCATCATTGACACACCCCTTAAGGAACAACCTTGGAAGATATATTTTGATGGTTCATTTATTGCACATGGATCAGGGGTAGGCTTATTATTTATCACACCATAGGGGGATCTAATCCCTAAATAATTCAGAATCAAATTTTCTTGTACAAACAATATGGCTGAGTATGAAGCACTTGTTGTAAGAATTTGAAAAGCAGTGTAATGGAATATATCTCATCTCCAAGTTTATGGTGATTCTCAATTAATCATCAATCAGGTCATAAATCATTTTTAGACCAAGATGACAAGTTGGTTCTATATAAAGCCATGGTCGACACTCTTAAGGAAAAAATTGCCAATAATCAATTTGATCACATAATTGCAGATGCCATGGATACTATTGGCTCTCTGATTCAAAAAATAGATAAATCTAGAGATAATCAGTTCCTTGTCAATAATTTATCAACACCAGCTCATGAACCTTCAACCCTTGCCATGATTTGTGATATTGTTAGTCCTAATTCTATTTGGTACTCAAACCTTTATAACTACCTTCATAGCCAAGTTATACCACCTAACCTATCTCAAAAAAAAACCAAAGCCTTCATTCATCATTCCACTTGTTATACTCTAATGGGATCCACCCTTTACCATCGTAGTTTTGATGGAACCCTGCTTCGTTGTTTAACTTTAGTAGAGTTTATGCTAGCATTAAGAGAATTTCATGAAGGATTATATGGTTTTCATTATAGTGGGGCATTTATATCCAAAATTTTCTTGCGTACTACTTATTATTGGCCCATAATAGATGCAGATGCCACTACATATGTAAAAAAGTGTGATAAATGTCAATAACATGCTAATCTAATTTATGCCCTAACAAAAACTCTGAAATTAATGTTGACACCATGTCCATTTTCTACATGGGGAATTGACCTCATTGGGAAGATTAAACCCACTTCATCTAATGGCCATAAACATATCCTTACCACCACTAAGTATTTCACTAAGTGGGTTGAAGCTATACCCCTCACATGAATGGAAAGTAAATTTCTAAATTCATTTTTAACCATCTCATTTTCCACTATAGTATCCCCTCTAACATTATATCTGATAATGGAGGATCATTCAAGATCAAGGATATAGACCAGTTGTGTACTGAATATAACATAACACAACATTTTTCTATAGCATATTACTCTTAAGGTAATGGCCAAGCTGAGGCATCCAATAAAAAAATTATTAACATTCTCAAAAATATTATCAATGATGTTGATCATGATTGGCATCTTTAGATGTTCCCTACCCTTTGGGCATACCATACCAATCATCATACCCCCACAAGAGCCACTCCATACTCACTTTTTTATGGTACTAAAGCCATCCTTCCCATTGAGGTTGAGTTACCTTCATTGCACATCTATTTCAAGCATGTCCTAGATGATCATGACTATCGAGTAGCTTGTCTATAAGAGCTAGACCTACTTGATGAGAAATGCACAACTATGCTCAACAATCTTCAAGTATATCAGAATTGACTCAAAGGCCACTATAATACATGTGTTAATTATAGAACATTTTAACTTGGTGATCTTGTTCTTGAGAAAACCAAAAGAATACCATGACTGAGAAGAAGTATAAAGGGAAATTTAAACCAAACTTGATATGACCTTTCATCATTACTATAGATTATGAATCAAGAGCATACAAGCTCACCACACCAGAGGGAGATGAACTTCCTGAGTTAGTGAATATTATTCATCTCAAGTGATACTATGTTTAAGCACTAAGGTGTATTATCTGTAAGGACCATTTTAGTTGTGCCATTTTATCACTATTCTTCTTTATACAAATACCATCCTTATCTATCTCTTCATTGTATCCACTTTTTGATTCCATTATATCAACCTGATATGTTCTAAATCCTAGCTCATTTGACCTTGGTTTTTGCCATTCATTACATAGTTTCAACATCAAGGTATCTGATCAGTTTCATTAGTTGGTTTAAGTACTTTAGAAAAAAAGCATATTTTGGGATAGTGTGATAGAAGTTTCAATAGTTACATCCTTTACTTGTTATTTCTTTCTTATCATCAGTCTTATTACTAATTATAATTGCCTTTAGGAAAATTAGTACCATTGATCTATGCCATTATGTCCTAGTTATAACTGCCTATGGGTAAACCAGGGTCAACATTAAGCCTTGAGGTACCAACTTGCTCCTTCTTATGTCATATTGTGCCTATTTTATTTGAATTGGCTGCTACACTAGTCAAGTTCTTCCACTATAAGGGCAGAACTATAGTGACTTGAGGTCCTATTCTAGGATTATGTAGGTAGTGCTCAATACTTATTGAGGTCAACTCAATCACCCTAATCCACACTCTCACCATTTTGTGAGCAACTTAATACACATTCTCACTATTTTATGAGCAACCTAAGCCATATTATCACGATTTTGTGAGCAACCTAAGCCACACTCACAATTTTATGAGCAACCTAAGCCATGCTCTTTCCATTTTGTGAGTAACCTAAGCCATGCTCTTGTTATTTTTTGAGTAACCTAAGCCACACTCTCACCATTTTGTGAGCAACCTAAGCCACACTCTCACTTTTTTTGAGCAACCTAAGCCACGTTCTCACCATTTTGTGATATTGAACCATTTAGTGTCTCATCATTCTTGATTAAGTTGAGATCAAAAATTCCAAAAACATTTGAAAAATTGTTAGAAAAGAATAAAAACATTGACCACTTCTTTACCTTAAGGATTCTAGGAACCCTTACTAAGTTACAAGAAAATCACTTGTCATTTAGTTTGCCCATCCTTTTTGGCCTTTTTATCTCATGCACTTACCATTTTGCAAGACCATTCCTATTCTTCTATCACATCCATTCTATTTGTTTTCCTTAATTGTCACATTTTTCCTATTCCCTAGGAGAACTACATTTGGCCTAAAGTTTTTTAATTGGATATTAGATCCATGGAACTATGTAGGTAACATCCACTTGCTTAGTGCATATGGAGACAACTCAGCCACCCCCTTCCTTTTTTTTTATTCCCCCATTTTTGTTCATTTGTTGAGTTGTCACCTATTTTGTAGGGGCAATGTTCATAGGGTTTATATTAAGTGTTTCTTTATTATTTGTTTATCTGTCTATTTGTTTTCTTTCAATACCATGGCCTTGATTCAATTTTTGTGTTTTCATTGGGTGTTTCCTTGCCCACACTTAAACTTGAATCCATCCATATTCATATGTTTACATTGTCATCATGGTTTCTATCATTGGTGCCTTATTTTCCATTGAGTATTGGATTACGGGAGTTAATCCTCATGCATATTTCAGCCAAGTCCTCACTATGATGCCTATCGGCATATGCTAAAAAACCCTTAGCTTCAAAAAATCTAGTCAACAATGGTGGCATCTCTTCGACACTGATGTCCTGATTTCATCTTAATCATATCCCAAACAGAGTAATTAAAAATGAAAGAATTTCAACCTTTATTAGTTTGGACAAGCATATCCCTACTAGTAGGTTGATTTAATTCATCATTACCCTCTGTGTTAAGTTATCATCATCCTTGACCAAGTTTATCATGTTTGCTATAATCAGGGTCTAATGATTATAACCATCTATGGGAAAATCATTGCACATTGTCCCACCTGCATTTCTCAATGATTATAACTACCTTTAGGTAAATCATTGTGTTGTCACCACATTACTATTTTTTCCTATATAGGGGCATGTTATTATCTTGCTTGTTTGTCCTCATTGGGGTAGCTCAATCTTCTCAATCATTGTAACCACCTTTGCGCAAATCATTGTGTTATCATACCACATTTCTACTATCAGGGTACAATACTTATAACAACCTTTGGATAAATCATTGTACACCATCCCACTTGCATTCTTAGTGATTCTGACTACTTTTTTAATATCATCTTTTTTCCCATCATCTTTCCTTTCTTTGGTTCCCTCATTTTGCTTCTTTCTTTTTGAGGGACCGTTTGCTAACTTACTTATGCCAACTATTCCCTTGAGGGGGCATCATACAGTTAGTTTATCATCATTGTAGTTATAAGCATATATAACCATTTCATTCTTTAAGAATATGTTACTATGATTATAGCTTGTAATGCCTTCCCAAATAGGGGCAAACTGTAGACACCTAAATCTAGCCACCAATAACCTCCAGTTAGTTTTTTGAACAATTTCCACCTAAAATGCATAATTTGGCCTAAAAATACTAAAACATGCTAAATGATGTGAAACTAACATATTAAAGTGCTAATTTTGGCCATGTTATTCCTAAATAGGGTAATGCAATTTATGGGCTAGCTAACTTTGATCAAATCATTTCAAATCAAAATGCCAATTTTGCACTTGGGTACTCTAGATTTCTCTTTCCTATCAAATATTCTATACAAGATGTGTGCCTTTGTTATTTACTATTGGTAACATTCTAAATGGGAATAATATTGCAATACATCTGATAGTGACTTCCAATTCTAATCCAGTCAAATTTTAGACCAATAACACAGCATTCTGATTAGTTTGAGTAATTTACGCACAAAGTGCTTAATCATGCTTAAGAGCTAATTAACCTAAATCAAGGCTTAATCAAGAATTCCATGGAAACTTATTGAAAACTTATTTTTGGAAATGAATTTTGAATATCTGCATCATTAGGTGACCTCATTTCTTGGGAAGACATCCCTAGGCCATAAATGCCATAAATATCAGGATTCATGCCCTCCATGCCTCATCAATGCCTTCCATGATTCCCTCCATGCCTCTTAATTGCCCCTTTTTCAATTTCATAATGAGGATAATTAAAAAATTAATTCCAAAAATTGGATTAATCCTCAACCACACATCTTCATCTCAAGATGGATGGTTCAATTTGATTCTAGACATTTGTAAAAATTTATAAATAGGAGGCTTTACCACATCATTTCTAAGCTATTTTGGTGCAAAGTTATAATGCAAAAATATCTTCAAGGATCCATTACAACTAGTTTTACCATGACAAATTTATTCCAAGCCAATCCAAGCCAAAATCCAAAGGTGCCAAGGAGAGATGGAGGTAGACAAGCTTCCATTGCTAAGGACTTCATGAGCATAAGCCGAGTAAGCCACCACTACAAAGGCATTTGGAGCATCCAAGTAAGGTGAAGGAATTCTTGTGTTTTATTCCTTACTTTTTAGTTGTGTTTGTTATTTGTTTTTGTTACCAAGCTCTCCCTAGTGTCTAGGCATATAGATGTTATGTTATTAGTTTGTTTATTTCATTTTGTTTTTATTTTAGAACTAACACCATACTAACCATCCTCTCTTGAGTCAAATTCCTAAATCACATAGGGATATTTTTGACATTCATAATCATAGGTGTATAGATTTTTGGTGTCTAAAATGTTCCTTTGTTATATGAATGAAACTAATGATTTGAATTTGATACTTGAAAATGCTTGGTTCTACTTACATTTTGTATGCATTACACTTGTCTTGTGATCATTTTTAGTGACTAATTTATAATCTAGGAAGAATAGAGTATATTTTGTCATTGTGTATTATTGTATATATATATATATATATATATGAGTCCAATTAGGTAACTTATCATTCCACCAACACACTAGGTACATGGGATAACCCTAAGGAAATATTTGTTATCCTTTGCTTGGAGAGGGTCACTATTGATAATCATAAATCAATATTGAATCATGTTACTAACCAAGTCTGATGATAGTGATAAGTGAATAATATGACTAAATTGAATGTCTAGAGATGTCTATGCAGGATAGTATGCATGTCTAAGATAGACAATGAGGTTTATAAAAGTGTGTAAAAATATAATAGAAGGGTCAAAATCATAAGGTAACATATAGGTGTGAGAGAATGATAGGCTAGGATCATATTTGTGTGCACAAGTTATGTGTGGTAAATGTATGCCAAGCTTGTCATTGTAATTAATACCATATTTTAGTGTCTAAAATACTATCTTTTTATTCTAGTAATGTAATTTATATAGTAAAAGTAAAAATTGTACCTAAGTGTGTACATCACACTTTGCCTTTACCACCAACATGTTAGGTAGATGGGATGATCCTAAGGAAAGGTTTGATTTTATAAAGTATTTTTTGTTGGGAGAGGGTCATTATCGACAGTCATAGGTTAGTATGGACTGGTGGTATTGAACCAATATGACAATAGCGACCTATGCATAAGAGGATTGAATTGAAGATTTAGAGATATCAATGCATAATGATTAGTATGATTAAAATAAATAGTGAGGTTCCCATAGGTGTGTGATAGTAGGATAGAAGGGTCCAACTCATAAGGTAACATGTAGGTGTGAGAGAATGATAATTGAGGACCATATTTGTACACTCAAGTCCTTCGTAGTAAATGTATGTCAATCTTGTCATTGTCAAGTACTTAATACCATATTTTAGTATCTAAAAATTTCCCCCTTTTATTTTAGTAAATGCATTGCTAGAGTAAAATAAAAAGGTGTACTTGAGTATGAATAAGACACTTTATCTTGGTTAGGAAGCTTCAATTATGTAGGCCACTCGATAAAAAAATTTGAAAAAAATGTATATTATTCAATGTCCATATATTGATATTTTGAAACATGAACTTGAAATTTGAAAAGAACAAAGCAAGGAAGAAGTACAATTGCATGTTAGTGAAAAATTGTGCTTCCTAGTTGAATCACATAAAGAGTTGGGGTGATTATTTCTTAAGTTTGTATAACTATGCAATCCCTTGGTTTGGGAATAAAACATGCCCAAACCCTCATAAAATTGGGGAGAAGTATGTGATTTACTAACCCAAACTACTCAGATCTAATAAAGATGGCAACTACATGATGGGTTCACTAAAAGTAATGTTATAGGCATAGAGCATCATTTAACCTCAACAAACATTGCCCATAAAACCATGAACCAACTATTATATATGTATTTATAGATTAAAGGTTAATCACTACTTGGTGTGGATTGAAATTTTTTTTGGTATATACAACTATAATAATGTTAACTACAAAATGTGTAAATTTGCATGAATTAGTATCATTCCCCAACCAAAAAATGTGCCAATTGTAAACTGTGATAGTATGTATGTGAATGATTGAGTATCATGCCCAATGAATATCAAAGTGTGTATATATGCATGAATTGATATCATTCCCCCTAAATTTTACTAACAATATATAATGTTATATATTTATATGCTAAATCTGAGAACCTATATCACAAATGTACATGTATGTGAAAACTTGTAATTCATGTTCTTGTAAACTATATATTTATGACCATGCATATGTATCCAAGTTTATATGAATGTTGTTGTCCCCCAAAAATATCACTCATTTTTGGGACAACATTTGAAATATTTTGGTCCTACAGACTAAAATTGTCTCTTCCCTTTTCGAAATTTGTCCTGGGCATTCAAATTCCTCATTTTTCAAACTTGTCAGGAATCTACGGACTCTGCAGGCTTGAATCTATGGACTCTGCAGGCCAAGTTCAATGGGATTTACAAGTTGATTTCTACAGACTCTACAGGCAGGTTCATTTCTATAGGTTCAAAGACTTTTGTAAGCGGGTTCAACCAAAAGAATTAGTTTCTAACACTTAGTCATTTTGGGGATTGGTTCAGTTCCTTGGTTCAATCAAAAATCTCCATCGGCAAGCATCTAAGCAAAGAAGGCTTAAACCATTGAACCACTTTGGTTCAAAGGTTCAATGAGTTCAAAGTTAAATCAAAGGAATGGTTCAATGGCTTGGTTCAACCAAGCCATTTAATGCTTTGTTTCACTCAGTTGGTTCATCCTTTGGTTCAATAAAATGGTTCAGTGCTTCGGTTCAAGGCTTTGTTTGAACCATTGAACCAAAGATTGGTTCAACGGTTGGTTCAACATCTTTTGGTTCAAAGGAGAGTTCAACCAAGTGGTTCAAAGACTTGGTTCATTCAATTGAACCATCGGCTTGAACCATCAGCTTGAACCATCAGCTTGAACCACTTTGGTTTAAAGCTTGGTTCAACGGAGTGGTTCATCAACTTGGTTCAACGGAGTGGTTCAACGTATTGGTTCAACATTTGGTTCAATCAAATGATTTAATGGCTTGGTTCAACCAAGCAATTCACTCAAATTGTTCAAAGGAGCAATTCAATGCAAAAATTCAAAGAAGCCTCCCGAAGGACAAGTGCCCTTGCAGAGGGCACTTGGTCGACAAAAACACCCTTCAGAAGGGTCATTTTCAAAGAAGGCCGCAAAGCTAAATTCTTTCAAAAAAAAAATTTTAAGGTAGACAAAGGCATAATTCTTTCAGACTTTTATCCGAAGGAATTCCTTCTAACAAAAAGTCTGAAAGAATTCAAAGAAGCTTCAGGAAGAAAGATTGAAGAAATTTCCAAGGAGACAAATCAATTCTGTAGACTTTTTATCTGTGGGAAGTAATTTTGTGGACTTTTTGTCCATGAGAAATTGTCTCCGAAATTTTTGTCTGTGAGAAAATGCTCGTAGAGAAAGCCTGAGAAACAGTCTGCAGGAAAGCCCGCAAAATAATTCTAAGGAAAAGGCCACCGAAGGACCCCAAAGGGTAGGTGCCCTTGCGGGGGACTCTCGACTACCAAATTGAAGGACATTTCCCTGAAGCTGAAGGGTCACCTTCCCTTCAAGAAGATGTAAAATGAGAAATTCGAAGGAAGAATCTAGCAACCCACTGGAATAAAGAAGCTCGAAGGCCATCTGAAGACCACCCAAAGGGTAGATACCCTTGCAGGGGTTCTTCCCGACCCAAATCAGATCATTTCTAAAGGCTAGAAAGGGTAGGTTCTTTTTAGGAAAGTGCAAAATAGAAAAGCCAAAGAAGGACCAAGGGGTGACGCGCCTGAAGACGTCAAATTCAAGATAGTGAACTAGCCGTTTAAAATGTAATGACAGGCATGCAAATGTCAATTTCAAAGCTCAAAAAATAGTTGTTGATCCTTGTAATCTATAGACTTGAATGCATTCACAAGCTTTAAGGCCAAGACCAGTAGGAAGTGAGGAAGGAATAGAATAGCAAATTGAATCCAGGACTTGATTCAATTAACCAGAAAATGAGGAATGATGAAGAAGGATTAGATCACCAAGTGGACATTGAAAGTTGCAATAGCGTGACTTATTTCTCTTCATTGAGAAAAACAAATGGGTAGATGCCCCTAATTTCCAGCTTGTCTTCCTAATAATTTTCAATGCAACATGATGTGTTACTGTTCCTGAGTCCTTCTTGAAGTGGATATATAAGGGACTCTCTTTTATTGTAAATATATCTCTTTTTGACAATTAAAACAAAACTCTGCCCAAATTGAAAGGCATTACTGAGACTTTGAGCTCAGTTTGTTGATCATATTTTGTTATTGGAATAAGAAATCAAGGGACTTTTCAGACTTTGTGCTATGATATCTTTGTTGTTGGGAAAACTGTTCTTATGTCTTTTTCCTTAATATATTTTCTATTCCTTTAATTCAACAAGCAAGATTAGTGAAATTAGTCAGGAAGGTGTCCTAAAAAGTCAACTGTGGAGAAACTTTGTGCCCCCATAATTGCCTTTCAGTGTGTTTTATTTTCATTTCTATGTAAAGGACCTTGGGATGACTTTGTGCCCTCATTGTCCTTCGTATCTTACTCTTGAGAAATTCAGGTGGAGACTTTGTGCTGCATCTCAATTTGTTGGTTATTACATCCTTTGCTACATTTTGCTATTACTACCAAGAGTATTCTTGTGGTTTGCTGAATAGTACTTCTGAAAGAAGATGAGTGATGTTTGTCATTTCCTTTGAGTTTTTCCTTTGATTTGCATGCATCATCTCTGAAAAAAGAGAGATGGATGGTTTGTCCTACCCTTGAGTATTATTTTTTGTTAATATATATATATATATATATATATATATATATATATAACATACCTATATGGAACCTCCCCTTGATGAGAGGAGAGATCAGTCCTCTTCTGATGTGGTAAACCTACACCTTTGGATGACTAATATTCTTACTTTGGCTAATCAGACCTATTTTGTGTATCAGTACGCTGATTGACAAAATATTTAACCAATAGTTTTTGGCGACTCCGCTAGGGAATACATAATTTTGTGTAATTTGGAACCTCAAGTTTCAGATTGAAACATCACCTGGATATAACCCATTATCATTATAACCCTTATCCATTATAGATTCTGGTGATTCTGTTACTTGTCTTACCCATTATCCATTTATAGCCTTACCATCTTCCTCCACCTCTGTTATTTTATCTGGTCTGCAAAACCAGAGCTACTGGGAAAGAGTGCACAGTTTAAAGCCTCAAGCTACAAACTGAAGCAAGGTCAATTATTTTCCCATTTTTGTTTCATAATCTGGTAGATTTAAGGTATACACAAAGCCAAAGGGCTAAAGGTATCATTGACCCTATATTCGAGTTGGTACAACAAAGTGATTTTGATCTATTTCCTTCACCATCTCATCTCCAATGAACCAAGAACTTTCCTCCTTCTAAAGTCAGATCTCCATTGCTAGATGAAGTATCTACTTCTACTGTTGATAAAACTTTGCCAATAATTACTCCTTTGAGATTTTTTATCCCTCCTTTTCATAATCATATAATGGTAGTTCAAGGCCCCTGGGGTAATGCTTTTGGTCCTCTCAATCTTACTCCACCTCTACATGAGCTTCCATGCAGTTCAAGGAAGAATTTCCCCAAATTCTATGGTGATGGGAAAGTTCATCCTGATGAACACATTTCAGTCTTCAGCATAGCTTGTGGAGTAATCGGAGTAGAATTTGAAGATGTAGTAGTTAGGCTTTTTGTAGAAACATTATAATGTGTTGTTGCAGATTGGTTTTATCATCTATAGGCTCAATCAGTAACTAGTTGGAATACCCTCAAAGCTAAGTTTGAATCTAGATTCAAACCTGTAGAAGATGAACATGCACTTCTGGCTCAACTTACATAGATGAAGAAAGAGCCTTATGAGCCTATGAGAGACTTCATAGCCAAATTTGACAAATTGAGGAATAGAATTCCTGTAATTACTCAACCTACAGCTAAGAATCTCAAATGCTTCTTCATTAATTCTCAGTTATCTGAAGTAAGTTTTCTCTTGAGACGTGCTGGTCAAATAGATCTTACTGTAGCTCAAATTTTGGCCATTGAGGTAGAAGATGATCTCATCTTAGCAGGGAAGATAAGAAGAGATCCAAATAGAAATAGATCCTCATCATTTTTTGAATATGCATCTACAAGCACCACTGATCCAATGGTACAAAAGCTAGAAAATGAAGTGCTAGCCTTGAAAAAGAAAATGGCATAAGGAATGTCTTTTGCTCCTTCATACAAAGATATGCCAAGAAGGACATTTCAAAATCAGTCATATCAGGGCAATGCTGCCAGGAATCAAGGGCAACAAAATCGCCTTCCTCCCCCACAAGGAAACTTGCCCTTAAAGCTCCTCCAACCAACTCGGTAGTTGGATATTTGGAAACAAAACATGCTTTCTCTTTCCAACCTGAGTTTGAGCAAGAAAATGATGCTAATCTCCTTGAAGACAATCAAGAAGAATCAACTGGCGACTCCCACATTGGTTTCCTGAACTACCAGGATGAACCCAGAAGTAAAGGAGAAGCTTTTGATGGATCATAAGTAGTGTTTACTAGGTCCAAGAACTAATCAGTCTAGCAAGCTGATAAAGAGAAGACATAAGAACAACCTCAACTAGCAATCATGATTGCTAAGCGTGGAACCACTCTGCCTTTCCAGTCAAAGGATTCGATGATCACCCAAAATGTAAGTACATAAATTTCACCTTCACCTTCTACTCCCATTTCACAAACCAGCCCTCCTCCCATCCCTCCTAAAACTCAGAAAGTTGAAGTACCTTTCTCTATACCTAGCTTAATTCAGCCATTTGACATAATCGATCATGTCAAAAAGACAAAAATACAATTGTCTGAATTTGAATATTTGCAAGCTAATCTTGATCAATTGAATAAGTTGGTCCAATGTGTCAAGAACCAAACCATCCCTACAAGACAAGAGGTTAAGAAAATAATTCTTGATTCCCCAAAGAACATGCCCATTCCAAATAATCTTGTCATTACTCCTCCAGCTGCCCTGGGAAAATAGAACCTTTCTATGTTTCGCTGTTAATAAATGGTTATCAACTCAAAAATTACATCATTGATTTTGGGGCATCTGAAGATGTCATGCATACTAAAGTAGCTGAGTCTTTGGGTCTCACATTGACCAAAAACTTTGGGAGATGTTTCTCCATGGAGAACAAGCAAGTACGATTGCTGGGGAAAATTAAAGATGCCCAATTTGCATTGGCAACCTTTCCAGATAAGAGAATCAAGATGACTATCTTGGTGGTTGATGTCTCAGCATCCTATGGCATTTTGTTTGGATAAATTTTTTGCAAGGACGTGGGAGGAAAACTAAGCATGGACCTGTCTAAGGTAAGGATCCCTATACAAGAAGTAATTAAGAGATTGCTTCCTGAAAAAGAGGCAAAATACGTGGTCACCTAAACATTAGCCCCTGCAGCACAAATTCTATTTGAGTCTTCAGGTAGGGGTAATTATTTCTTGACCATAGAGGATGTTCATGTTTCTATAGATGAAATTCCTATAGCTCACAATCTAGGAATTGATCCAAACAAGACTTCAAGAGAATTGGTAGGGCACAATACAAGTAAGGAAGGATCTTCCATCTCTAATGAAGAGAAATCTGATAGGAGATTAGCTTCTGATGATGCTTTGATCCTAAAATCCAATGGCAGCAATTTTTCCACCAATAATGGAGTTGGGACTATGTTGATATCTCCTCAAGGAGATATTATTCCTTCATGCAATTTGCAAGTCAACAACACCAACAACACAGCTAGACGTGAATCTCTATTGCTCAGATTGAAGATTGATCAAGATGAAGAGATCAAACTCCTTCATATCAAAAGAGATGCTAAGCTGATAGTTTTTCAAGAGTTTGATGTGGACAATCCAATCATATGTTGGATGAAACTAGAAGAAAAACCAATTATGGTAATGGACCATGCTACTACAAATCAAAATCAAGCAAAGGAACCCTTCGCCAAGAAAGCAAGGAGTTATGGCTTTCAAATTGAAGACTACATCCTGCCTTGGAACAAGAAGAAGAAAAGGCCAAGAGGAAGACACAGAAAATTGGTTTCCTAGTGGAAATCTCCGTTCGCCCATCACCATTTTTTGGGGAAAAATGGTTTCTTACTGGTTTACCAGGATAAAGCACTATTTTCACTATCTCTCAAGAAGCAACATCTGAAATACTTCAATTCTTGAAGTATCAGATCATTTCATCTATACATATGTATATTTGTATAGTTTTTAGTTCTATTTTGTTTTGTTTGTTTTCATTTTGATGCCTTTCATTTCTGGGTAGCATGACTCCGTACCCTAATGGTACACATGAAGACACTAGAGATTTTGGATTTTACTCCCTTTAATTCTTTTTTCAATTGATAGAAGTTCCCCAACTGGAGCTAGTTGTTGTCCCCCAAAAATATAACTCATTTTTGGGACAACATTTGAACTATTTTGGTCCTACAAACCAAAATTGTCTCTTCCCTTTCTAAAATTTGTCCTGGGCATTCAAATTCCTCATTTTTCAAACTTCGCAGGAATCTATGGACTATGCAGGCTTGATTCTACGGACTCTACAGGCCAAGTTCAATGGGCTTTACAGGTTGATTTCTACAGACTTGGTTTCTATGGATTCTGCAGGTAGGTTCATTTCTACAGGTTTAAAGACTTCTATAGGCAGGTTCAACCAAAAGAATCAGTTTCTAACACTTGGTCATTTTTGGGATTGGTTCAGTGCCTTGGTTCAATAAAAAATCTCCATCGACAAGCATCTAAGTAAAGAAGGCTTGAACTGTTGAATCATTGAACCACTTTGGTTCAAAGGTTCAATGAGTTCAAAGTTCAATCAAAGGAGCGGTTCAATGGCTTGGTTTAACCATGTGGTTCAACACTTTGTTTCACTCAGTTGGTTCATCTACTTTGTTTCAATGCTTTGGTTCATCCTTTGGTTCAATCAAATGGTTTAGTGCTTTGGTTCAAGGCTTCATCTGAATCGTTGAACCAAAGCTTGGTTCAACATCTTTTGGTTCAAAGGTGAGTTCAACCAAGTGGCTTAAAGACTTGGTTCATTCAATTGAACCATCAGCTTGAACCATTTTGGTTCAAATTTTGGTTCAATAGAGCGGTTCATTGACTTGGTTCAACGAAGTGGTTCAACATTTGGTTCAATAAAACAGTTCAATGGCTTAGTTCAACCAAGCAGTTCACTTAGACGGTTCAAAGGAGCGATTCAATGCCAAAATTCAAAGAAGCCTCCCAAAGGACAAGTGCCCTTGCAGAGGGCACTTGGTCGACAAAAACAGCCTATGAAAGGGTCATTTTCAAAGAAGGCCACAAAGGTAAATTCTTTCAAAAAAAAATTTAAGGTAGACAAAGGCATAATTCTTTCAAAAATTTTGTCCGAAGGAATTCCTTCAGACAAAAAGTCTGAAAGAATTCAGAGAAGCTACAAGTAGAAAGCCTAAAGAAATTTTTAAGGAGATAAATCAATTCTGTAGACTTTTTTTTTGCGAGAAGTAATTCTATGGACTTTTTGTCAGTGGGAAAATGCCCACAGAGAAAGCCTGAGAAACAGTCAGCAGGAAAGCCTGCAAAAGACTTCTAAGGAAAAGGCCATCGAAGGACCTCAAAAGGCAGGTGTCCTTGCGGGGGACTCTCGAATGCCAAATTGAAGGACATTTCCCTAAAGCCAAAGGGTCACCTTCCCTTTGGTAAGATGTAAAATGAGAAATCAAAAGTAAGAATCTAGTGACCTGCCAAAATAAAGAAGCCTGAAGGCCATTCGAAGACCGCTCGAAGGGTAGATACCCTTGCAAGGGGTTCTTTCCAACCCAAAGCAGATCATTTCTAAATGCCAGAAAGGGTAGGTTCTTTCTGGGAAAGTGCAAAATAGAAAAGCCAAAGAAGGACCAAGGGGTGATGTGCCCGAAGATGTCAAATTCAAGACAATGAACTCGCCATTGAAAACGTAGTGACGGGTGTGCAAACGTCAATTTTAAAGCTCAACTATTGATCCTTGTAATCTATAGACTCAAATGCATTCATAGGCTTTAAGGCCAAGGCCATTAGGAAGTGAGGAAGGAACAGAATAGTAAATTGAATCCAAGACCTGATTCAATTAATCAGAAAAGGAGGAATGATGAAGAAGGATCAGATCACCAGGTGGACATTGAAATTTGAAATAGCATGACTTGTTTCTCTGCATTGAGAAAAACAAATGGGTAGATGCCTCTAATTTCTAGCCTGTCTTCCTAATAGTTTTTAATGCATCATGATGTGTTATTGTTCCCGAGTCCTTCTTGAAGTGGCTATATAAGGGACTCTCTTTTATTGTAAATATATCTCTTTTTGACAATCAGAATGAAACTTTGCCCAAATTAAAAGGCATTATTGAGACTTTGAGCTTAGTTTGTTGATCATATTTTGTTATTGGAATAAGAAAGCAAGGGACTTTTCAAACTTTGTGTTGTGATATCTTTGTTGTTGGGGAAATTGTTCTTATGTCTTTTTCCTTAATTTATTTTTTGTTCCTTTAATTCAACAAGCAGGATTAGTGAAATTAGTCAAGAAGGTTTCCTAAAAAGTCAATTGTGGAGAGACTTTGTGCCCCCATAATTGCCTTTCAGTGTGTTTTCTTTTCATTTTTGTGTAAAGGACCTTGGGACGACTTTGTGCCTTCATTGTCCTTCGTATCTTACTCTTGAGCAATTCAGGTGGAGACTTTGTGCTACATCTCGATTTGTTGGTTATTATGTCCTTTGATACATTTTGCTATTACTACCAGGAGTATTCTTGTGGTTTGCTGAATAGTACTTATGAAAGAAGAGGAGTGTTATCTGTTATTTCCCTTGAGTTTTTCCTTTGATTTGCATGCATCATCTCTGAAAAAAGAGAGATGGATGGTTTGTCCTACCCTTGAGTATTATTATATATATATATATATATATAACATACCTATAGGGAAGCTCCCCTTGATGAGAGGAGAGATCAGTCCCCTTCTGATGTGGTAAACCTACACATTTGGATGACTAATCTTCCTACTTTGGCTGATCAAACTTATTTTGTTTATCAGTACGCTGATCAAAAAAATATTCAACCAACAAATATGTTCTTAAGTATATTTAAATTAAGTTTATATGCATGTCATATTCCCCCATAACTTGAACCAATGTATAGAATATTTTTCATGTAATTGAACTCATATGATATTTGAACCATTCTAAATATTTAAAATTTGTGTTTTGATATGATCTTGTATCCATGGAGGCATATGTCTCTAGGATAAGCCCACTATAATCTCCACTTTTGACATGAGTTATGTGTCATGTAAGTTAATCATCTCAAAATAAAAGTTAATTGTATCATGTCATGTATACATATTGCATAATGTATAATTGTGTAAACATGTGGAGAGTAGGTCATCATAGTAATGTATATGCCAATCAAGGCATGCATGTAATATATGTAATGTAGGGAATATATGTGTCATTTATAGATACATTAATTAATGAATAATGAATTAGTAAACATCATTTAAAAGATAAATAAATAATATTACATAGTAAAGGTGCATGATATTGATCATGGAAACACTCAATGTTAGCAAGCTCAACAAACACAACAAGCTCGAGAGATAATGTCACACATAAAGCTAAGGTACACATATAAGGGACATAAATATGTCATAAAAATAAGGCCAAGTGACACACATAATTTACATACAGATATCACAAACAAGGGACACAAATATATCACATCAAAGAAGGCAATGAGGCCACACATAATAGATAAATAAAAACTAGCTTATTCTATAAGAGAGTAACACCATTAATGAAAGATAAAATAAGTAAAGACTAGTTTACACCATCCATATGTATAAATGTCACATCATAGCATAATATCATATCCATTTAGTTTTTTTTAATATATGAGTAACTAACAAGACGTGTAAGCAATCTATATAGCTCAACTTGGTAGATAGGTTATAGAAAGATATATCTTGTGATAGTTAAACCTGTGGAATAAGATTATCTTAGTATTGGGATGGCCACTAGATAGGGAAAATATAACATATACATGTACATGTGTAAGCTATATTTCCTACATCATGCTCAATTTTATATGTAAAACATATACTAAGTCATCCAATATAGTTTTCTTAAAAAGTAGTATGTGAAATCAGGTAGATATATATGGCATTCAAGCATATGTCTAAATGTAAAATATTGAAAATATATTTTAATTATTCTAAAAGTGGTATGTGATAAATATAGTACATAAAATTAAGTAATAAGTAATTATATTTTAAAATTGATTATTTGACTATGACTAGTTCTAATAGTGGAAAAAAAACTGAAGCATACATGTGATTCATCCAAATTAATATTTGTGTTTCTATCTACATAGGGTTGATTCCATTAGCATTGGGTCAATATTGAATATTGATACTCACTTATTGATGTATGTTAATATTAGGAATGCTTAATTATTGGTCTAGGATGTGTCTTAGAGTCATGTTTGAGAGTCGGATTTGAATTTGAATCCAAAATAAGTTTGCCCACCAAAAGGGATTTTCAAAATTTCAAGATGTTTAGGTGGTCTAAGTGAATGGTAATGATATGTAATTTATGAAATAATTTTTTAATATACTTTTAAGGTCTCAATAAATGTCCTAAAATGGTTATTATTTAATAAGTTAGTTTAATAAGTGAGGTGGCAATGAGAATGATAAGTAAGAATTCACCACCCTACATGGGTGAGTAAAAGTAGGAGTTTGTTCAAATAAAGAAATGGTTATATGTGTCATATTTTAGAGTATAGTTTATATATAGAAATAAGGTAGATTTTTTATGGTTTGAAGTAGAGGAATAGGAGGAAATAGGGCAAACAATGTTGAGAAAAGAATGGAGGTTTGCTAAAACAATGTACAGGACTATGTGAATCCTTTTGCTATGAATAAAATTTTAAAAGAAACACATTTTTTTTTCTATAATATTTCCTTATTAAAAAAAAATTATAAATTTATTTTAATGATCTGGTAACTATAGGTATTGAATTCCTTATTGAGCAATCATTGCAATCTTAACACAATACTATTTTGTAACAATCAAGAATGAGTTGGTCTTATGCTATGTAGAATTTAGAATAATGAGTAAAGGGATGTAAAAATGATTAAGTAGATGTTGAAACTTATAAAAATTGAAACTTAATAGTGTCTATTTTTTTAAAAAGTTGATAGTGAAGGCTTAAAGTATTGTTTTATTGTTGACTGCCCCAGTCTTTGTTAATGAGAAATGTATGTGAGTCAAGAAACATGTTTTGGAGTGATTGGAGAGTGAGATATAAATAAATTATTTTGGTGTAAGATGGATTAGAGTGAAATTTTTTTAATTTAAAACCTTGTGAGTAGTGTTTCAAGAAAACCCTAGATGATTTTTATGTGTTCAAATCCTGTCATTGCTATACAAACAATCTAAATGTGTATTTTGAGTAGTAAACCTATCAATAAAACCTAAAAAATTGTTAAAGATTGAGTTGTGTAGATGTTTACATAATTATTTAATGGTGGATATTTTTGGAGGAGAGTTTCAACTCTGTCAATCAGTCTATAATCTTTGTTAACCCTTATTATGAGACTTACAGGCAGACTATGTATTCCCAAACCTATGAAATTCATGAATGGAGCATATATAAGAGGAAACAAAGAATATTTTGACAATTATAAAGGTTTAATTATGTTTTATAGACCTTATAAATTTTATTGGAATGTTTTAAAATCACAAGGAATCCTTTAGGATAATTTTAAAACCTCTCGAGTTGTGACAGAACACTGAAACCCTATGTTAAGGTAGTGAGTTGTAAAATTATATTTTGAAGAAATTAAATGGTGAAAAAGTCTAAATATTGGTAATTTGTTAGGAAATAGGACCTAATAAAATGTTTTAAATTTTTTTCACCATATGGGTACATATTTGTACCTCTATAACTGACTATGTGTGAATGAAAAGCTAATAGACCTAAAAGACCTAATTTGAACCTAAAAGGAGCTGAGTAAGGTGGTCTAAAGGAGGAATTAAGGTTTGAATTTTTATGAATAGTTAAATGAGGATATAGGGTCAATAAAAGGTTGGATATAATTCCTAAAACTCTACTTAAATTCTCCATACAAGCAATAAATGAACAAAAAGGGCTATAAGAGACCCTGTCCAAACCAAAAAAAGTTGTAAGGTAGACAATGCAATGAATGGTTATCTAAGATGAATAGTGAGTCTAAAAAGAGAATAATGTAGATGATATTTATGTTTTGAAACTTAATTGGATTAATATTTAAAGAGTTAAGTGGTTTTTACCTAAAAGAGGCCTTAAGCCTAAAAGGGACTAATCTGTGAGTTTTCTTGAAAAGGAATACAAAGAATGAAAAGTATGAATTACATGAATGAGAAATCCATGTGTGTAGGACCTAAAGACTAAGAATAATATTTGTCATAGTTTCATATAATTCTTTCATGAATAAGTGAATAAATAGGCTATTGACAAACAAATACATATTTAAACAAGATAAAGATTAAGATAGATTAATACTTTTAGTGTAAGCTCTACATCATTTTTGGTATCAAAGCCATCTAGATGCTTTGAGATCATAAATGTATAGGTATAAAATTGATGATTACATGGTTATAGTGCATCTTTCATGAATTTATAGGTAAGCAAGGAAGGAGGCAGTTTGTAAGGAGTCTTATTGAAAGGCAGAGTAAGAAAATAGATAAAAAGAAGGTATGATTTTTTTTGTGGTTGATTATTTAGATTGGATGCATGGATAATGGTATGTGACAAGTTAGGAAATAAAAAATAAGTTTTGTGGTGACAAGCCCTGAATTAAGAGAGCTATTATCAAGCTCAAGAGAGAGAATCTCATAAACAGAGGTCAGGAAAGAGAAGATAGTCCTTGTGTGAAGGACAAGTGTGTGGAAAGGCCCTAATGAGGTCTGAGATAGAGAGTGAGAGGTTACAAGTGTGAACCAAAATAAATTGGTGAAAGTGAGGTGAAAAGAGGGAGGATATGTACCCAAGTGAGGTACTAAAGATGAAAATGAAAGGAGAGATAGAAAGAAAAGTGAGAAATATGGTTAAATTTGATTACCACAATGAGAGAATGACAGAGATGGAGATAAAACAATGAAGGATGAATTAGAAAGGAGGGAAATATATTTAATGAAAATGTAAGATGTGTATATTTTTAAGTGTGGAATTTGTTGTTCCCAAAATTAGCTACGTTCACTTTTGGGACAACCCCTAAGAAACTTGTCCGTTTCATGTTTTTCTCTCTAAGTTCATCTTTTGAGGTGAGTTTCTCTTTTTCTTGTGTTTTCTCAACTAGTAGAATTTGAATTTCATGAATTTCCCTTGTTACATTTTCCCAAAAATGTGAAAATCATCACCATCTTGATGCGGCTAGATGACCTTTTTCCCCGTTTCTCAGAGTTAGAGTTTTCTGATGTTTCCATGCAAGGGCATCATTTTTTGCTGCCACTGCATTTTATTTGTGTTTTCCATGCAAAGGAAAAAAATTTCACCACCCTTAAATCTATCATACAAGAGTGGTGAAAATTTTTTCCCTTTCATCTTTTGATGCCTCCTGTGCAAGGGCGGTGAATTTTGCTGCCCTTGCATGACCTTGATTTTTGTGCGCAACATTTATGGCCACTCGTGTCGAGTGGTTGGGGGTGATTTTTGCCCCCATTTAATCTTTTTTCCCCCTCTATCAACCTCATTATTCCATTCCTTCTCCTGATCTCTACCTATGGATGATAAAGCAAGTAAGAGGAAGCACATTTTTACTGGATTCGAGCCTCATTTTGCATTATTCTTCAGGTAGGGTTTTATTTTTGTTTTTATTTTTGTTCTCTTCTCTTCTTAGGTTTTTTTTATTTCTTTATCTTTTAAGTTTTAATTTTTTATTCTCTTTCCTCCCCTACTTCTTTTTCTCAATCTAAATGAGGCTATCAAACTAACCTTCACCGTGCCTCGACCCACTTCTTTTCACACTTCCCATTCGGCCTTTTTCCTCCCATGTCAGCAGCGGTGAATTTTGCCACCCTCACATCTCCTAAATCCTTACCTATGTAAGGGAGGTAATTTTTTCCACCCTAACACAAGGCCCTAACCTCCAATCACATGCACCGATGGTAATTTTTTTTGCCAATGCAAATCGACCCAAACTAGGTGTAAGGGTGGCAAAAATCACTACCATTACACCCGACTTCCCTACCAGGTGCAAGGGCGGCAATTTTTGCCGCCCTTACATATTTTACCTTCTACATGTATTGGCAGTGATTTTTTCCACTGATACATCCTCCTTTTTAACTTAACATGCACATGTGGCAATATTTTCCACTTATGCACGCAGAACTCTTTCCACATGCAAGGGCGGCAATTTTTACCACCCATGCATATCTTCTCCCCATTTTTCATAACTCTGGGAAATTTTTATTTTTCTCATTTTTTGAGCCTACTTCCCTTTCATTCTCCAACCTGCTCTCACCTTAACCCTTTTGAGTGCATTTCCCTATTCATGATCACCCAACATGTAATTTTCCCAAATCGCCAATTTTTCCCCTAATTGTACAATCATGACTTTTATCACAGTTTCTCCTCGAGATCCTTCTTCATCAACATATTTTCAATAAAAGCTCATCCCAATGACTGAATCTTCTCCAAATAAGTGAAAGGTGATGAAGTACCAATATCAAGGTGTTTTCCCAATCACCTCGATCACTTCTAATGTCGATGACATTAGGGACACAGCGAGTGGCCACATAGATATGGCTGAGTTCATGGAGAGAACTAAGGCAAAAAATCCAAGATCCAAAATGAAGAGGATAACTAAAATCAATATCCATCTAGTCTCCTCTTTTCTTGTGGCAACACATCACATAGATTTCATCCTCTAGTGTGCCCAATTCTAAAATAAAGAGATCAGAGCTATGTAAAATGCTAGTGGCAATGTAGTAATTCGATTGGACCATGAGTTCATTGATAAAGTTTTCATGTGACCTCCTTCTAATGAAGTATTAAAGATCAACTTCATCGAGGCAAAAAATGAATATGATAAAGATCCTAACAAGGTGAAGAAGGTGATCAACAACAGATGGCTCGAAACTCCCAGATCCAACTTATCCAGATGGCCACAGAAATTTATGAGGAGCAACTTTATAGAATAAGTTGGTGACTTAATTACTCTTCTTAGTAGAGTATGAGGTTTACCCTCTTCTTCTTAATTTCATGAATGTATGTATCCCTTCATCAAGATAATCCTCTAAGGGAAACAAGTCATCTTTTGGGGTGAACAGATCAGTAATGCTCTAAATGAGCAATTGACAAAAGTGTCTACTACTTTGAAGTTCTATATGAATTCATACCTAGTGTACATTGTAGCTTCCATGAGAACCTTTCCAAGTTTGATGTCAGAGGGAGACAAAAAAACTAACCTTGTATATCAATATTACCCTCAGCTAACATTAAAGGGATCAATCCATCACTTTAGGAGGGTAAATGATGCCTTCTTCATAGTATTTTTGTGTCTTTTTGACCCTCAATTAGAACAAAAGAGAGTATATGATGAAGCCTGGACTGTTGTCAATGATTTCAGATGTATGTTCTTACAGTTCCCTACTTTTTTCTATCTGTGGGTTGGCTTTTTCCAAGGCTATCCCTATATGCTTCCTAGATTTCTTTTAGATAAATTGATCTTAATGGAACTGTGTAGACAAATTATTATTGTACACAACAAGAAGATGGAACTTAAGAAACTAGGCTTCAAGTTCCCCATTGAAATTGGCAGATACTCGGTATTGACTGCTACCAAAGCAAGGGTAATGGAAAAAAAATGTAACTTGTCACCATGAAGCATTTCAAAAGAAGGCCCAATTTTGACTATAGGCATGTCAAAGACATGATCAAAAGGAAGACTCAGTTTCATGAACTCATGATTGAAGATGCCTAGATAGATTTAAGAACAATAGAAGATATCAGGAAGATGGACTACAATAGATGCACAAATTGAATATCTAGGGCTTGTTGATTTTCCTTCAAATCTAGTAGATGACAAAGATCTGGTCAATAACAGGTATCTTGCTAAACAAATTGCTAACTCTCCTCTTCCTCTAATTCAATGGTCTCAAAAAGAGTTGACCTCTTTGAGGATGAGATTCAAACCAATATTAGCTAACACCATTGATTGGTTAGCAAACAAAGGGATCACATTAAAATAATTCATCACAGGATTAGAGGCTGAATTCCAAGAAGAGACAAGGAGGAGAGTAGAAAATAGGACAAAGAATAAAAGTGATGTTCCATCTCCTTCTAGGCCCTACAAGCCTAGGATCATCTTTGTGTCTAAGAAACCAAAGGTTGTCGAGAAAGAACCAAAGTCAACAGATATGGGGGTTGAGAAACAAAGCACCCAAGAACAAGCAATAAAATAGATGGAAACAAATGATAGACCTGCAGATCAATAGGGGACAAAAACTCTATCTCCACAAGAGGGGGCACAACCAGTCATAGGGATTTATTCTTCTCCGCCCCACTCACCTGTTGAGACTCCTTCACCTATTTCTCCCATTAGTATTCCCTCTTTTTGGGCTGCCTCTCCTTCTAGAGTTATTTTTGGCAACCCTCAAGGCACTTCTGGAGATGTTTTTTGATCATCAGGATCCATCCCTAGTCTTTCATCTCCTTCTTTCAACATTAGTGATAGTTCCACCTTCGACTAGTCAGCAGCTAGTGCAGTTTTGTCTGATACTATGCCCACTTCACCCGTTGTTCCCACCAGTAGTGTAGATGTTACCCTAGTGACACCAACTACAGGGACTGTTGCTACTGTAAGTGCTTCTGCTCTCCCACCTTGGTTGTCGACTTTCACACCTAAAAAAAAGAGTAAGCCATCTCTCCAAATGACTTTTATTTTGGTAAAATAGCACCAGTGAAAGCTAAGACCTCCAAGAAGCCAAAAATCCTTTCAAAAATGATTGGAAATAAGGGGCACAAATTTCTAGAGATAGCAAAACCCCACAGGATGTAACCCTAGAGAATTTTGATATGAGTAGCTACTCCATTTCTTGAGTTGAGTTGGGAAAAATAACTCACGAGGGTGCCAAGAGCTATTTGCAGTCTGTAATGGATATCATGATCCAAAAATTTGATAGAGAGAGAGGGAGATAAAAATCATTACAAGGCAAAGGTGGAACAATTAATCACAGTGATCAAGAGATTCACTTTTGCCCTAGAAGTGGTAACTCCAGAGGCCTTCTCCGTAGATGACCCTGTAATCTAGAAAGTAGAAAAGACCTATCTAAAGGGAAAATTACTTGAAGATTACCTAGATAAGATGCATGCACAAGGGATTTCCTTGTTTACATAGGTGGCTGAGAAAAAAGGTAAAATGAAGAAAATGATAACAGAGTTAGAAGACCTTATCTCTATTATTTTTCAAGATATTAACAGCACAAATAAATATCTTAGAAAGTGGATAGAGATGAAAGCACTGAATAAATGTACCTTAGTATCAATTGGCATCATTTCTAACAGAGATTTTTATATTGAAATCAAAGAATCACTAATATATAGGATCTAGGTACTTAATGAACTGATTAGCGACCTCGAATCTTCTAAGGATGCCAGTGAAGAAAGTGACACCAGCCTATTGAACAGATTGGAAAATTGCCTTGCAGACTCACCTCTTGAGACAACCAATTCATTTTATCAGAAGAAATGATTTAGGAATTTGAAGGTATGATCTGAAGGGAATTTGAGGAAAAAGCATTCTCAATGACTTCTGTGGATAATATTTTAGATAATCAGTTAACTCTAGATAATCTGAGAACCAGGTTAACTAATCATGCAAAATCAATCATAGTAGTGAGAGTTGCCACAGTCAGAGCTAAGGTATTTTTCAAAAATGCCATTGCGTTAGACAATATAGTGATACAGGCATCTATCACCATGTACGATGTTCATTTGAAGAAGTCTGGTGACAAGAGTTGAACTATTCTTCCATACTCTCTTCTTCATTCTTCTCATGTACTTTGTAATTGACTTGGGACATTTTCACATGCACTTTTGTAATATGTAATTACATGTAAAAATATGGAAAAGTCCCAAAGTCAACGCTGACTCATCTTTGACTAGGTTTTCAATATTTAAGTCTTTTTCCATTTTTGAAGGTTTTTCCCTATATATATATATATATATATATATATATATATATATATATATATATATATATATATATATATATAAAGGGAGCTTCCTTTGTAAAATATTTATGGATAATTGAGAGAAAAAACTCTACCAAAATTGAGATACTTCTTGAGACTTTGATCTCAGCTTGTAAATCAAATTTTCTTGAATGAATGAGAAGCAGGTTATTTTCAGACTTTGTGTTGAAATAATTTGTGTTATTTAGGAGATCGTTCTTATGTTCTTTTTCCTATTAATCCCTCATCTATTTGATTAAATAAGCAAAGTGTGTGTGGAAATTATCTCAAGACATTCTGAAGGATATCTAAAAGACTTTGAGCTGCTTTTATCCTTTGTGATCTTATTATCTATTGTAGTTTTAGGTGAAGACTTTGAAATTTACTTCACTCTACTATTACGTAAGCTTCGAATCAATGAGACAAGCAAAAAAAGACTTTGTGCTTTCGTGGGTTTCTCATCGACCTAGTTACTACTTGAGAAGATTTTCTACTATTTGTTGAATACTATTTCTGAAAGAAGAAGAATACTTTCAGTCATCAACTAGGATTTCTCTTTTGCTCTATGAACATCATCTCTAAAAAAAGAGATGGATGGTGTTATCCTACCCTGAGTATTATAGCATATAAGTGATTTATAGGGAACCTCCCCTTGATGAGAGGAGATATTTATCTCATTAGGATGTGGTAAACCCACACTTTTTGTTGTATAAATCTCCTTGTACTATGGTTGATATACCCATTTTTCCATCAGTTAGCTGACGATAAAATATTCACCCAATAGAATCAAGATTAGGAAAAGAGTCAAGTGCAACTTTAGAGAAATAATGCAAGAGTGAGAGAATCAACAAGAAATGAAATGTGTGCAAAACCAATGGAAGGAGATGATTACACAATTGAGGTTGATGGAAAAGAAAGAGGCAATTGGGCCTCAAAATTTTCAATCTAACATTGATTTGTCATGGTTGAATATAAGTGAAGAAATGGAAAATGAAGAGCATGATTGGGATGAATGCATTGACTGGACAAAAATCCAGAGGGAAGAATAAGTTGATGAATCAAAGAGTGAAGGTACAGTTGAAGATGAAGTGATTTGATACCCTAAAGATGTTGAAACATTTGATAAATAAGAGTGGAGAGATGAGAAGCAAACATTAGGTAATGATTTGAGTGTAATTTTTGATGAATATTATGAAGATGAAGATGATGTTTTGTATGAAGATACAATAGGTTTTTTTGAGGATTACATTGGAGTACTGAATAATTAAGAAGCACATTAAGTTCTTGAGAAAAGTGATGAATAAGTTAAGGAAGATGCCACTTGTTTGCCAATCCATGAAGTGAAGAAGCAAAGTTATGAGTTGACTAATTTGTTAGTCAAAAAAGGAGCAGCTATAGTGGATGACAGTAGGATAGAGGATGCTACCAAAAGGAATAGAGGCAATCATGATACCTTATAATAGTCACCAAAGAAAGAAAAGAATATAACATGGATCAGGTATGCTGATGAAGAGGTAGAAACATCATTATTAGAGGAAGCAATAGATAAAGAAGGGAAATTTTTATTGAATACCATGAAAATTGAAGAATATTATGAAAGGAAACAAAGCAAGAAGAATAACTATAGGCAAAAACAATAATATGAGAAGCACCAAGAGAAATAATAAAGGATAACATGGATGAGGAAGTAGAGACATAGGTGTGGCAGCAAAGAGCATACACATTTGTATGAAAATTTAAATGAAGAAGAATATGGGTGTAAATTTATTTTCTCCCCTTGGGAGTATGATTTATGGGAATCTTAATAATGATCAAGGATTGGTCTAGGATGTGTCTTAGAGTCATGTTTGAGAGTGAAATTTGAATTTGAGTCTACAATTAAGTTTTCCTGCCAAAAGGGATTTTCAAAATTTCAAGATGTTTAGGTGGTCTAAGTGAATGGTAATGATATGTAATTGATTAAATAATGTTTTAATATAAATTTAAGGTCTCAATAAAGGTCCTAAAATGGTTATGAGCTAATAATTCAGTTTAAGGAGTGAGGTGGCAATGAGAGTGATAAGTAAGAATTCACCACCCTATGTGGGTGAGTCAAAGTAGGAGTTTATTCAAATCAATAAATGGTTATATGTGCCTAGTTTTAGAGTCTAGTTGATATATATAAATAAGGTAGAGTGTTTTTGGTTTGAAGTAGAGGAATAGGAAGAAACATGGAAAACAATGTTGAGAAAAGGAATGGAGGTAGGCTAAAACAATATACAGGACTATGTGAGTCCTTTTGTTATGAATAAAATTTTCAAAGGAGCACATTGTTGTTTGTAAAATATTTCATTCTTACACAACATATCTAAATTTATTTTAATGATCTAGTAAATATAGATATTGAATTCCTTATTGAGCAATCATTGCAATCTTAACATAGTACTATTTTGTAATAGTCAAGAATTAGTTGGTCTTATGCTATGTAGAAGTTAGAATAATGATTAAAGGGATGTAATAATTATTAAGTAGATGTTTAAACTTATCAAAATTGAAACTTCATAAAGTATATTGTTTGAAAAAGTTGACAATGAAGACTTAAGGTACTGTTTGATTGTTGATTGTCCCAGTCTTTGTTAATGAGAAACATATGTGAGTCAAGAAACATGTTTTGGAGTGATTGGAAAGTGAGATATATAGAAATTAATATGGTGGAATATGTATTAGAGTTACCATATGGTAATTTAAAACCTTTTGAGTAGTCTTTCAATAAAACCCATTATTTGTTTTATGTGTTCAAATCTTGTCATTGCTATACAAGCAATCTAAATGTGTATTCTGAGTAGTAAGTCTATCAATAAAACCTAAGAAATGGTTCAACATTGAGTTGTGTAGAGGTTTACTTAATTATTTAATGGTGGAGAGTGTTATATGAGAGTTTTAACTTGTCAATCAGTCTATAATATTTGTTAACCCTTGTTGTGAGACCTATAGGTAGACTGTGTGTTCCCAAACTTGTGAAATTCATGAATGGAGTATATATAAGAGGAAACCAAGTAGAGTTTTACAATTATAAAGGTTTAATTATGTTTAAAATACCTTTAAAATGTCATTTTAACTTTTTAAAATCATAAATAATCCTTTAGGATGATTTTAAGACCTCTCAAGTTGTGATAGAGAATTGAAACCCTAGGTTAGCGCAGTGAGTTATAAAATTATATTCTAAAGAAATTAATTAGTGTAAAATTATAAATATTGGTAATTTGTTAGTCAAGAGGACCTACTGAAATATTTTAAATATTTTTCACCAAATGGGTACATGTTTGTACCTCTACAATCGACTGTGTGTGAATGTAAAGCTAACAGACCTAAAAGACCTAATTTGAACCTAAAAGGAGCTGAGTAAGGTGATTTATAGGAGGCTAAGGTTTGAAATTTTGTTAATAGTTAAATGAGGATATAGGGTTAATATAAAGGTGGATATATTTCCTAAAACTCCACTTAAATTCTCCATACAAGCAATAAATGAACAAAAAGGGCCACAAAAAACCCTGTCCAAATTAGAAAAAAATGTAAGGTAGATAATGCAATGAATGGCTATTTGAGATGAATAATGAGTATAATAAGAGATTAATGTAGATGATATTTATTTTTTAAAACTTCATTAGACTCCTAGTTAAAGAGTTAAGTGGTTTTGACCTAAAAAAATCCTTAAGCATATACGTGACTAATCTGTGAGTTTTCTTGAAAAGGAATACATAGAATGAAAAGTATGATTTACATGAATTAGAAACCCATATGTGTAGGATATAAAGATTGATAATAATAGTTTTTAGAGTTTCATATAATTATTTCATGAAGGAGTGAACAAATAGGCCATTACCAAATAAGTACATATTAAAATAAGACAAAGATTGAGATAGATTAAGACTGTTGGTGTAAGCTCTACATCATTTATAGTGGTCAATAGTGACTTATGTTAAAAAATGTGTCATTTAATATGCATTCAACTATCTCTTAAATCTTTGTATATGTGATGTTAAACCCTGATGATTCCCATAACTAAAAAATTAGCCTCATACACCTTGAAACCCTGAGTGTACTTGTAAGGGATTGAAACCTAAAAAATATAGAAATTTTAATGTCCTAAGCTTCCCCAAATCACCCCCATTAATGATTGATCACTTCCTATATTTATGATAATTTGAGGAGGTAAATCAAGTTACATGTAGTTCTCCCACCTAGTGTGAATGTGAAATTATGCTCCTTCATTATATGAATGCACCTAATGATTTGTATTTGATATTTGACCATGTTTGATTTAAGTTGGGTGTGGTATGATACAAACTTGGATTATGACTACTTATAGTCATAAATTTACAATTTATTAATAATAATTCAAATTTTCTCAATGTGTAGTAGTGTATAAATGTGTAATAAGTCCCCTTATCAAGTGGGGCCTTGATTTGTATATATGACTCTAATTGGGTAATTTTTCATGGCACCAATATGATAAGTAGATGGGTTGACCATAAGGAAATATTTAATTTCAAAAATAATCATTTTTAGGATAGGTTAATTATCAATAAGCACAAGGTAATATTGATAGGTGATACTGACCAAGTATGACAATAGCAACTGGTGCATAGGAGGATTGAATTGAAGGTGTGGAGATGTTTGTGTAGGATAATATGTAAGTTTGAAATATAAACTAATGTTATTTTATGTGTATAAAACTAGAATTAAAGGGTGTATGTATGAGATAATTTTAGGTTAAGACCCTATTTATGCACACAAGTCATGTGTGGTAAATCTGTTTCAAGCTTGGCATTGTCAAGTACTTAATATTAGATTTTAGTATTTATAATATAGATGGGAGAAATGAATCTCATATGTGAGATGAATATAATGATGGTGAGGATGTCATTTTATATTCATGATATTTCAAATGGATAACTCATAATCACTATGTAGGTAAAATACCCATGTTATAAATGTGTAAGTCATGTACACCAATGTGTAAGTGTTTAAGCAAAATGTGGATTAATTAAGCATAATCATCTAAACACTTGCACAATATAAATTTGGATTTAATAATTAAACATTGTCACACATACAAATATGAATATTCTAAAAATAGATAATATAAATTTCAATTTTTTATTGGGATGGATTAATAGAAAAATTGAGTTATGACTTATTGGTAGATTTTTTGAAATGTTTCCCAAAAAAATAAGGTCCATATAACCTATAAACTATTTATATATATGAGACCTATGGAAAATGGAATAGAATTAACACAACATACAATTATGCCTTGGATAAAATCTACAAGACCCATGATTTTATCCTTATATAACATACACTATTTTTTTTAGATTAGGGGTATTGTTTGATTTTGAATAGTTTTTTTGGTCTAAAATTTTCTAATTTGATGAACATAAACCTTTACTTTTGCTTATTTATTTATTTTAACCCAACTTTCCACAATGAGATGTTAATATACAAAGAAAAAAGGGAGAAATATTTGGTTCAGGATGCCACTAAGGTGGGGTTTCAGTCTACATATATTGCATGCTACAATCAAACCCCATATAGTTCCTGAAATGTGTAGATTATGAGATTGAGGAATGGATTCAACCTCTTTTCCTTAGGTGGATATGTAACTACATGCACTATGAAAACAACATATTTTGGTATAACTATATTGATGGTACAAGACTTAGAATATTTAAAAATATTGTTATCTCAATATGAAATATCCATGGTGATGCCCTCTTGATGAAGCTTGATAGAATAGGCTTGGGAGACTCGAGTTAAAAGAGAATTGAATGATAATTATAGTTTTTAAACCTAAATTTAGATATGGAGGTATCTAGGGTTAATAATATTATATTAGATTTTACACAAAGGTGGTGAACTAATATAATAAGTAAGCCAATAAACTCAAACAAATAATATTCTTAAATTATACAAATGAGATTGCTAAACTTAGCAAAGTAAATATATTGATAGATATTGAAATAGATTAGAAATAATGATACTTATCTAGTTTACTATGCACATGAAGATATGATTAGGAATAAGTTTTAAGTGAAATGGAATATGATCTATGAACAATCATAAATTTCTATAAATATCCTTTTTGTGGCCTTGGATGCTTACATCATATTTAGACAGTTTCGTCAATGTAGGTGTTTAAGTCTTCCATAGGTGTCATGCACAAAATATTGACTAGATCTATATTCAACCAATATGATCTTTTTGGGTTTTTTATTGCCTTTATTTAGATGTATTTAGATCACACACACAATATGTCACTCTTTAGTATATGATCAAACCCTAACTCTTCACCTTTGGAATGACTATCAAAAAAATGGGTTAGTGGGCTCATAGATTTGAGCTAACCCCAAAGACCTATCTATCAATGGGCACTAGCTACATATCCAATACCATAAATAGGGCCTTATATCGATGTAGTTCTCTTAGATGTGTTGGCTTGTGTGTGCACAAGGGTATAGTGTGATAAGCAAAGACATGTAATGACCTAGATTATAACTCATAGGTTGTTATTTGAATACTTAAAACTTGTATAAAGACTAATCTTATGACTAATATGAAAATGGGGATAAATAGGGCATATTTTCTCACTTTAATGTTTATTGGTATATTGCCTTGTGAGTTGTATGTGATTTCTAGGTAAGGAATGAATGAGGGTTTATCTTATATATATACCACTCCATTTTGAAAAGATATCCCATTAAAACACTTAATCTAACATTTTGGATACATTTATTTTGTAAATTGGATGATTTTAGGGCTCTAGACACAATGTAGGAAAATGGAAAATTGTGTCAATGTATGTGTTGGCTTGAGACACAAGTGTCCAAAGAGTTATAAAATAGGTATAGGTCCAAAACTAGCAATGAAGGATAATAATAAAGTTTATATTTTTTCAAAATATATAAGGCCTGGGTCATCAAAATAACAATGGTTGGACTAAGAGATATGGATCATCAAAATAATAATGTTGGATTAAGAGATAAGCAATTTAGCACAAATAGATAGTGAATGCAAGCCTTTCAATAATGAGAAGGTATAAAACTAAAAGGTACATCTATGGTAGGTATTTTCCAAGTGTATAAGAGTGAGGTACTATATAAATTAGATTTTAGTATCTACATTTTACCCCCATTTAATCTAGTAATAAATTTGCTAGTTTAAATCAAATAAATGTGTACCTGGGTGTGTACACCATACCTTGTCTTTGTGTGAGCCCACCTTGAGTGCTTTTTTGATGACTGACCTATAACCATGAACATGTTATATTATATAATATGTGTATTAAATATTAAATTAAAATAATTTTAAATAATTTAAAGTAAAAAGAGTAAGGTTAGGAGTACATCTATGTGTTAATGCAACCATATTGCATTTTGGCAATTTTATTTGAAAGGATGCCTCATTATGAAGCATTAAAATTGAGATTAAGACTATTATTAACCTAAAATTGCATGCATATATAAGTATTTGAGGAAAAAATCCCCCCTTTATGTAAATTTGAGATACAACACAACCATTGAACTTGTTTCATCTCATTCGTATAACCCAAATATATGCAAAACCTAGTGAGTGTGATCAATTTAATCAAATAACACTTATATTTGGTGAGGGTGGATGATTTAATTAAATCCAAACTATAATTATGTCTAATTTATATGATTTAATCAAATCTAACTTATAAATTTGGTAATATTGTGTGATTTAATTAACTCAATCTTCCAAATCTAAACCATCTACTACAATAGATTGGCTCAATAATATTCCATAGAAGTCCATTTTGGGTATAAAAACAATAAATATTAGTACTTGAAATCTATAAAATGATTTTATTTTTTAATTTTAGGTGCCCTTTGCATAGAGTATGCACCTCATATACATCTCTAGCTGAAATCTAGGTATAATATCAATACTAATGTATAGAATGTTGCCACAAATGTGTATTTGAATCATATAACTATGAAATATAATGAATTTGAAATTGGTACAAGTGTGGAGGACATGTTTCTATTACAATTCCACCATTGAATTTGGAAAATATGAGGACTAGTGAAAATGTGAAGAACATGTTTCCATAACACACCCTCACTTTAATCTAGAGATGTTGAGTATTGAATAAGTGTGGAGGTTGTGATTTTTTAACATGTCCCCATTTTAATATGAAACTATTAAATGTGAAAGTCACACCTCTATGACATGACCCCATTGATATCCCCCCCTTTTGAGGTGAGGGGAAATATAATCTGGTAGTTACCTTACCTTAATAGGATAAGATAACTATATTGTTGAGTGTTGTCACTAATGTTAAAGATGCATCTTTTGAAGGTTGATGTCAAAGGTGACTAAGGACAGTTGGCAGTATGTGATCTAACAAGCTAGTGATAATATGCATGAAATAATGTTGTAATTTTGTCATGAGAGAAAGTTAAAAATATAATTTTAAGGAAACTAATGAATTAGAGTGTTATTTATAGTCTTATATTTACATGAAGGTACAGGTCATTGATGTTAAAGTGGATAGGAAGACTAGTCATGGCATGAAGAGGTATGTGCATGTAAAATGAATGAAAATAGGCTCATGAAGGTTGTATATAAATTTTTGATCATGTATGTAAGACATTGAATCATTCATGAGAGTTTCAAGGTGAAGCTATAGGGGTGGGACCTTCAGTTTAAGTCTACACCTAGACCACTCTTAGATCCTACCTAGCCTAAATAGGTATAAAGATTAGATTTCAAGGAAAGTATACATATGTGAGAATATAAAAAGGTGAGATAAGTTGTTCTATGCATGTTCACAAAGTTTGAGATCATGGTTTAAATGAAATTACATGAATCAATGTTTTAGGCCTTCTCAAGTTCATAGAATGAGGTCTTAAGACCTGAGAAGCACTTTCAGATGTTCATTGGCATGTGTGTACTATGTATGTGAATTTTAGATGTTAAGGAGAGATGGGTAAGTGTCTTATATAATATATTTAAGCATTATTTTTGAATTTAAGGGGTACTCCTTTATGAATAATTGTTAACACCAAAACCTATGTTAAACTTCCCTAAAACCCTAATAATGACCTAACATGAAAGATATTGTTAAAAAAAACTCAATATGGATTAAAATGACTAGATAAAATATTGTATCATGTATTAAACTCTCCTATGTACCTCTATGTGGTGGTGGTTAGTCAGATGAGAGATAAAATGTTTAGATATAGACTTATTTGTCAAGAAATTACTATAACTCTCAAAAGTAGTATTAATTAAGAAGAGAAAATGGATAGGATAAGAAAATAGAGACTAATTTTTCATGTCCATGATGATTTATAGATAGTTTAAATACTTTAATTATTCTAATTTGGTCATCCATGTTAACTAGTCGCATACAAACCTAATGGTGTGTATAGTGTAAAACCCAGTTAGAGATGAAAAGATAGATTTAAAGGTATGTGCATGATATATTGATTTTAAAAAGTTCACTAAGGATTTATTTATGACTTTTAATTCATGATCAGTCCTTAATAATATTTTAAATTTAGTGTATGTAGTGAAAAAGTTGATCCCAAAATGACTTGTCTGGTTTAGATAAGACTGTGTGATATAATGTCAAGAAATTGGTCTATAAGACCAATATTTTGAATTATACCATATGGATTTTATATCCTAGGATAGTTTGGAGATATAATATTACTATTTATATGCATCAAGAGTCATGAAAAGTGTTTACATAGGTGTTGAAGATCTAATTCATCATGATTAGTTTTTAAGGTAAATTAACAGTTATAAGTAAGCGAGTTATAGAGATGTTCTTGAGAATTTATCTCATGAGTGAAAGTATTTCAATAATTTTGTGATAACCCTGAGGTCATGAATAACCTGTATACACCTAATTCATCTAGGCCTAAGAGGATCAAGTTTTGGTGCTACGAGGATAGACCTAATGCAAGTAGGTCTCCACGAGGCCTAAAGGAGGAGTAAGGCCAAATTATGTTGTTTCAAACCAAAATGGGTTAAAATTAAAATTTAATTATATTAATAAGATGTTATAATACCTATTTTATGTTTTAAATAAGAGGTTTAAGGTGCGTGGCCAACCAAATGGTGTGTGACCAAGATACTAGTATATATACAAGGTAGTTTAGGCCTATTTCAATGTATATAATATAAGTGACTAAAATATTGCATGGTTGAGTAGAAGGAGGTATTGAAATGTGACCATAACATAATATTAGAGGTGTGGTGATAAATTTTTTTGAGGTGGTTGAGTTTGTGCTGATCCACTTAGGGATTTGGTGCTTCCTTACAAGTAGGTGCTTGCTAAAGCCTAATCAAGTGCGTGTTTGACTTCATTGGGATTGGTATTCCAAGTTGAGTTGGTGCTCAAAATAATTTAGTTTTTTGTTTTATATGAATATATTCCATTTATATATATCATAGTTTATTTTTTTTGCATTTATGGTTTCCCACTCATATATGTGTTTTCTTGTGTTATGCTCATGTGAATGATTCTTTATGCACTACTATATCACTGTATTGATTTCATGGTTAAAATAATTATTAAATATAATTGAAATAAAGTTTTAAATAATGATTCAACCCCTTTTAGTGATTTTTCTTCCAAAAATTAGTATCAGAGTCTGGTCATTTGAAGTATGTCTAACAGCTTAAAGGTGATCCTAGAAGCACAAGCATGTCTAGTCATCAAGTACAAGGAAGTTTCTCAACCAATAAGGTTCCTCTCTTCAGTGGAACTAACTATGAATTTTGGAGCATCAAAATGAATACCTATGTAATGTCCTTATGTTATGGCATATGGATTTTTTTTATGGATTCACTTTACCTTCTACACCAGCAACTGATGTAGAAGGCAAGTGAGAACAACTCTAAGGCAATGAATGCCATCTTATGCGATCTTTTAGAGGCAGAATTTATAAAGGTCATATACATTTTGATACAACCAAATGGATTTGGGAAAAATTTCAAAGCATATATTAAGGAGACACCAAATTCAAGTTGGAAAAATTACATACTCATTGAAGGTAGTTTGAAAGTTTGAGAATGAAGGAGGATGAAAACATTGCATCTTATCTATTAAGAGTAGATGAAGTGGTAAATGTCATTAGAGGTCTAAGAGATAAGTTAGAAGAATCAAAAATATTACAAAAGGTAATAATATCCTTGACATATAAGTTTGATTCAAAAGTGTCTACTATCAAGGAAATTAAAGATCTTAACATACTACATATGGATGAGCTTCATGGCATCTTAACTGCCTCTAAAATGAGAACAAGTGATGGAAGACATTCCAAAAAGGAAACTACATTAAAAGCTAAAAAAAAGTCACAAGGTAAAAAGGTCAAGGATGATGTTGACATAGACATTGATGATGTCAAAATAGAAGCCATGTTTGTTAGAAAACTAAGGAAAGGATTAGGTAAGTATAAGGGCAAGTTGTCATCCAAGTGCTTTAACTATGGTATGATTGGTCACTTTATATTTAAGTGCCCTAACAAGGATACGAATGAGAATGATGGAGAGTATGATGAACATTATGGTGATGATAAGAAGGTCTATAAGCCTGACAAGAGCAAAAGGGGTTTTAGAAATTATGAAGGCAAGAAAGGGTCATTCAAAAATAAGAGACGTTTATATACCAAGGAAGATAATAACTCCTCTAATATAAGTGATACAAGTACATATGATAGTGGTGATGATAGTAATGATCATGATATCAGTTAAACCTTATTCATGGCTATATAAATAAATAATGAAGGTTGTTTAAAAGGTAAAAGTCTTATATAAGATGAAGAATCAGATGAAGAAGATGCTAAAGTAAACCTTGAGGTAGAATTGGTGAGTGCTATAGAGGAGTTGAAGCTTCAAAGAAGGAAGAATAAAAAAGTGAGATCATTGATTAATATTTATGAGGAAAAAATAAATCTCTTTAAAGAGAGACTAAGCAACAAAAGGAATGAACATGAGGAGATCTTCAAATAGTTGGAAACTCATATTGAGATTTTCACTATAAGTCTTAAGACCAAGGAGGAAGAATTCATCAAGTTTGGAATACAAATGGATTCCTTAAAGGCAAAACTAGATCAAGCAACAATCAAGTTGAAGACACATTAGAAGTTTGAAAAGAACATTGAAGTCCTTGGTGATATTTTGAATAGTAATAGGTCTCCATATGATAAGACATGTCTTGGGTTCAAAGAAGACCAAAAATAAAAAAAGGAGAGCTAGATCTCAAAGGAAAATGGATCATCAAAAAATGATGGTAATGACATAGTTAAGACATATGCATAAACTCTCTAATCTAAGACTCAAATTGATCATAAACAAGTCAAGAAGAATGTGACTCATTTAAGAGATAACAAAGGCAAAGGTGCATCATTCAACATTAGATAAAAAAAAGTTATGAAAATTCTTTCAATGGTTATTACTTCTCATGCAATCAATATAGACATAGGGATATGGATTTTATACATCATGATATAATCAATTTCCCATGGAGGAATAGGATGAATACTCATCTCAATAGTAAAATTAGAATTATGTGTTGTAATTGTGATCAAAGAGGACATATTTCAATGGATTGCAATATGATGCATATGAAGAAGATCAATCAAGACAAAAGGGTATAAAGTCATACCACTAATAAGTGGATTAAGAAGTTAGATTTTGTGAACAAAGTGAAAGAGGAGAAAAATACTAAAGGAGAAGAATCTATGCTAGCTCAGACTACCTTTCACATCTAAGATGAAGGCATGAAATGGTATATAAATAGTGGTTGCTCAAGCCACATGATAGGGGATAAGAGAAATTTCATATCATTGAAGAAGAATGCTATAAGAATATTGATATTAGAGATAACAAAACTACCAATAGTATTGGCAAGGGTATCTTGAGTTTGGACAATGGGAAGACCAAGATAGAGAATGTGGTGTATGTGGTGTAATATACCTATATAGGGGTATATATTGTATATTGGGGATAGAATAGCAGAAGAATGAATAGTAGTGAATATTAATGAATAGAAATAATAATCCCACATGCATAGAATAGAAGAGTGGGATATATTAGAATAGTATAAATAGAGAGGCATAGGCCATTATAATACATTCAAGCAAAATAAATGAATTAGAGTTTAATACTCTTATAAGGAGGTAGTCCCCTCAAAGTGGCAAGTGATTGTGAAGTTATTCTTTCCCACCAAAAAGGAATATTTTATTAATATATTTAGTATTTGTGTGTATTTTCTATATTTTAGCTTTCAGGTTCTTATCATTTGGTATCAGAGCACTTTCTAGGGCCATTTTTATGATATTGATTTTTATTTCAAGTACATTTGGGAACTTCATGGGGAAAGTCTAAGAAGTGCATATTTTCTTTTTTTACCTTCAAAAACCCCAATTATTATTCTTCAAACTACTCACAAATAGTAATGAATTGATCCAAACATTTTTTAGGTTTTGTGAAACTTTGTCTCAACTTTCCATAACATTTTCAAGTTTTAAATTTCATTGAGTATTGTATAAGTTATTACAATTTTAAGTGATTGCCTATATTGTAAAAAAAAGTCATGGAGCCTTCTATTTAATGCATTACTTAAACAATATTCATGTTATTTTTGATAGAATTGAGATTCACTTCCATATAACCACACAATATGATGGGGAAATTAATGCATGGTTAGATTTGGAGCATAACTATAGTGAATGGTATGTGGATTCATTTCTTATAGTTAAAGAATATGAAGTAGAAATAACTACATGGCTAAAATTGGAAGACATCTGTAGAGCATGGCATAAAAATCTCATTCACTTGGATGAGGGTGATTTATTTGGTCTTCTATTCACTGAATCTTCCATACATATGGTAGAAACTTCTTTTCTTCTTTCCTCCAATGATTCTAATAATTTAGTGAATCATTTGGTGGGGTTATCCACTTCAACAAAAATGTATGTCAACATTAATGCTAAGGGGGTTGGCATGCATCCTTAGTTAATTTATTAGGTAGATTATTTTGAGCACCCTTGATCTCACTTTGAAGTGATGATATTCATGCATCAAATTACACTTCAATCTTCACTTATAGTGCTCATGTTCACCCTATTGATGTATATGTTTATCTCCCAATATATAAGGAAGACGTAGAAATAAAGAAGAACGCATGGACGTGCTTCTATCTAGTCTTCAACCTATTTTTGGTTTGGGTTTCATTTAGTCCTCCTCTTTATTATCATGTTTTGAGGTTGAAACACATTTAAGGGGGATGAAATGTAATATACCTATATAGGGGTATATATTATATATAGGGGGTAGAATAGTAGTAGAATGAATATTAATGAATATAAACAATAACCCCACATGCATAAAATAGAAGAGTAGGATAGATTAGAATAGTATAAATATATAGGCATAGGCCATTGCAATACATTCAAGAAAAATATATGAATTAGAGTTGAATACTCTGATAAGGAGGCAACCCACTTGAAGTGGCAAGTGATTGTGGAGTTATTCCTTCCTACTAAAAAGGAATATTTTATTAATATATCCATTAATTATGTGTATTTTCTATATTGTAGCTTTTAGGTTCTTATCATCTGGTATCAGAACACTTTCTAGGGCCATTTCTATGATCATGATTGCTATTGCAAGTACATTTGAGAGCTTCATGGGGCAAGTCTAAGAAGTGCAGATTTTTTTTGTCTTCAAAAAACATAATTATTATTATCTAAACTAATCATAAATAATAATGAATCAATCCAAATGTTTTCTAGGTTTTGTGCATCTTTGTCTCAGCTTTCCATAACATTTTCAAGTTTTAAATTTCATTGAATATTGTATAAGTTATTTTAATTTTAAGTGATTGCCTATATTGTAAAAAAAAGTCATGGAGCCTTCTATTTTAATGCATTCCTTAATCAATATTCATGCTATTTTTGATAGAATTGAGCTTCACTTCCATATAGCCACATAATATGATGGGGAAATTAATTCATGGTTAGATTTGGAGCATAACTATAGTGAATGATATGTGGACTCATTTCTTATAGTTAAAAATATGACGTAGAAATAACTACATGGATAAAATTGGAAGACATTTGTAGAGCATGGCATAAAAATCTCATTCACTTAGATGAGGGTGATTTATTTGGTCTTTTGTTCACTAAATCTTCCATACATATGGTAGAAAATTCTTTTCTTCTTTCCTCCAATGATTCTAATAATTTAGTGAATTCTTTGGTGGGGTTATCCACTTCAACAAAAATGTATGTCAACATTAATGCTAAGGGGGTTGGCATATATCCTTGATTAATTTATCAAGTAGATTATTTTGAGCACCCTTGTTTTCACTTTGAAGCGATGATCATCATGCTTCAAATTACACTTCAATCTTCACTTATAGTGATCATGTTCACCTTGTTGATGTATATGTTCGTCTCCCAACATAGAAGGAAGAAGTAGAAACCAAGAAGGATGCATGGATGGGCTTTTATCTGGTCTTCAACCTATTTTTGGTTTGGGTTCATTTAGTCCTCCTTTTCTTATCATGTTTTGAGGGCAAAACATATTTAAGGGGGATGGAATGTAATATACCTATATAGGGGTATATATTGTAAATGGGGGGCAAAATAGTAGTAGAATGAATAGTAATAAATATAAATAACAATCCCACATGCATAGAATAGAAGAGTGGGATAGATTAGAATAGTATAAATAGATAGGCATATACCATTGTAATAAATTCAAGAAAAATATATGAATTAGAGTTAAATAATTTGATAAGGAGGCAGCCCACTCGAAGTGGCAAGTGATTGTGGAGTTATTCCTTTCTGCAAAAAAGGAATATTTTATTAATATATCTAGTATTTGTGTGTATTTTATATATTTTAGCTTTCAGGTTCTTATCATCATTCTTGAAAGAAAAGTCAAAAGCTCCTGATAAGTTCAAGGCATTCAAGGCTCTTGTTGAGAATGAGAATAATAGAAAGGTCAAATGTTTAAGGTTTGATAGAGGAGGAGAGTTTTGGTCTAATTAATTTTATGACTTCTATGAATTTCATAGAAAAAGGAAATAGTTCTTAGTAGTTAGGACACCTCAATAGAATGGGGTAGTGGAAAGAAAGAATAGGATAGTTCAAGAGATGACAAGAACTATGCTAAATGAGTCAATATTAGCTAATGGATACTAGAGAGAGGTAGTAAGCATTACAACCTACATTTTAAATAGAGGAAAAATACGGACTAATGGAAATAAAACCCATTATAAACTATGGAAAGGCAAACACTAATATTAGCTTATGGATGTTATAATAATAGGTTGTAGAAGATAGTGGAAAACACCAATGTGAAGATTGATGAGACAAGTTCTACGAAGTCACACTCATAGTCAAAGGACACATCAAAGAATTTGGACTTCAATAATGAAAAAGAAACAATAGAGATAAATGAGAAAGAATAAGAAGTTGAGGAAAGACAAGATTCAAAAGGTCCTTCAAGACAAATTTAGAGAGATCATCTTAAATCAAAGATCATTGGCAATAAGGATGTAGGTATGCAAATAAGGAGAAGGTTGGTAAGTAACCTAAATCAAGAGAATGTTTCTTTATTATCCAAGATTGAACCTAAAAACCTTATAGAGATAAGTGATGAAAAGTTTTGGATAGGTTATACGAATGGGGAGTTAGACTAAATATACAAAAATAAGATTTGGGAACTAATTCCTAAGCCTAAAGACAAGAATGTCGTTGGCAAAAAATGGGTGTTTAGGAACAAGTTGAATTAATATGGAGAAGTCACTAGGAATAAAGCTATATTGGTATGCAAGGGGTATGCACAAGTTGAAGGGGTAGATTTTGAGGAAACCTTTAGCAATATTGGAGGCTATTCGACTATTTCTAGCATATACAAGGTTTAAAATATTTAAGGTAAATTAGATGGATGTCAAATTTACTTTTCTAAATGGGAACTTAGAAGAGGAGGTGTACATAGATTAACCTAAGGGTTTATCATTATTAGGTAACAAATACTATGTTTGTAAATTGAAAAAGTCTCTTTATGATCTAAAGCAAGCTCCTAGAGCTTGGTATTGCAGATTAAATAGGTATCTACTGGACCAAGGATTCAAAAGAGGAGTTATAGATATTAATTTATACATAAAGATAGAAGATGACCATCAGTTGATAGTAGTTATTTATGTGGATGACATCATATTTGGTGGAAATAATGAGAATATGAATAATGTTTTTGTATAAGAGACAGAGTTTGAAATGTCCATGCTAGGAAAACTATCATTCTTATTTAGGTTACAAATCATTCAATCAAAAAAAGGTATATTCATTTCACAAACTAAGTACATTAGAGAGAAGTTGAAGAAATTTGAGATGGAAGATTGTAAGGTAGTTAGCACACCTATGATCACAAGATGTAAGTTAAGCAATCAAGATGAATCTCCAAAGGTCAATCAAACATCATGTAGGTGAATTATTGGAAGTACACTATGCACTATTGCCTCTAGACTTGAAAGCATGCAAGCAGTAGGTCTTGTGGGAAGGTTTCAAGTAGACTTAAAGGAAAATAAATTTCAATAATTTAAAAGGATACTTAGGTATCTTAAGGTAACTATTGAATATAGATTGTGATATCCAAAGAGCAAGGAGTTTAACCTATAGCCTTTATAGATAAAGATTAGATAGGGAGTCTAGATGATAGGAAGAGCACTAGTGGAACAACTTTCTTATTAAGAGAGGGCCGAATATCATGGATAAGCAAGAAACAACCATCAATGGCATTATCTACTTGTGAATATTAATACATTGTAACAAATTTATGTTGCATGCAAGTCCTATGGATGACATAGACCTTAAAAGACTACAAGGTGGAGTATGATAGTCCTAACACTATCTATTATGAAAATACAAGTACCATAAGCACCTCAAAGAATCCTATCATGAACTCAATAACTAAGCAAATTCCCATCAAGTATCATTTCCTAAGAGATCAAGTAAGTGAAAAAAGTGTTAAAATTGAATATGTTTCTATAAAAGATCAGATTGTTGACATTTTGACCAAGCCAATTCTAAAAGCAACATTTAAACATCTAAGATAGGAATTGGGTATAGTTCCTACCCCTAAAATTCATTAAGGAAATATAGTGCTTAAGCAGAGCTAATCATGTGGTTCATTATCTCCAAGAGTAGGTGAGTAATGTTGATAAGGTATGCATGGAGATATGGTGAGCATGTTTTTGTGTTGCTTCATAAACTCATAATATTATGTGTTGAGTGTTTTGATTGTAAGAGGTGTGATCCAAGAATTTGCAGGAATCTCTTTGTAATTTATGTAAAAGGGGGAGAAATTTCAAAATAAGGATGGAATTTCCTATTGAGATAAGTTTATGAGAGTGGTTTCCATTAATTATAAAGGCGGAGATTGTTGAGTGTTGTCATTGATGTGAAAGATGCATCTTATAAAGGTTGATGTTAAAGGTGACTAAGGATAGTTGGGAGTATGTGATGTGACAAGACAATGATAAGATGCATGAAATAATTTTTTCAGGTTGTCATGAGAGAAATTAAAATAAATAATTTGAAGGTAACTAATGGCTTAGAGTGTTGTCTACAGTCTTATGTTTACGTGAAGGTATAGGTCATTGATGTCAAAGTGCATGAGAAGCCTAATCATGATCCTAGTCATGACATGAAGAGGTATGTGAATATAAAATGAATTAACATAGGCTTTTTAAGTTTGTATGGAAATATTTGAGAATGTATTTAAGACATTCAAGCATTCATTAGAGTTTTAAGGTGAACCTATAAGGGAAGGACCTTTAGTCTAAGTCTGCACCTAGACCACTATAGATCCTACCTAGCCTAATGAGGTATAAAGATCATATTTCAAGTAAAGTATACATATGTGATCATGTAAAAATGTGATATAAGATTTTTTAGGTATTTAAAAAAAACTAAGGTTGCATTTGAAGGAAATTGCATGAATCCATGTTTTAGGCCTTCTCAGGTTCATATAATGAGGTCTCAAAACCTGAGAAGCATTTTCAAATGTTTGTTGGTACATGTAACCTCTACATGGTAATATGATATGTTAAGGATAGATGGTGAATATTCTTATATAATACATTTAGGAAATATTTTTGGATTCAAGGGGAAGTCCTTTATAAACAGTTGTTAACACTAAAACCTATGTTAAACCTCCCTAAAACCCTAATAAAGACCCAATATGAAATATATTATTAAAAATATTAAATATGGATTCAAATTCCTAAATAAAATATTTTATCATATATTTAACTCTCCCAAGTAGCTCCAGGTGGTGGTGGTTAGTCAAATGAGTGAGAAAATGCACAGATACAAGCTTATTTATCAAGAACTTACTATAGGTCTCAAAATTAGTATTGGTCAAGAAGAGAAAATGGATGGGATAATAATTTATATAGAAAATTTTCATGTCCATGATGATTTATGGATATGTTTTATCCTTAAATTTTTCTAATTTGGTCATCCATATTAGCCAGTCATAGACAAACCTAATGGTGTTAATAGTGTAAAACCTAAGTAGAGATGAAAAGATAGATTGAAGATATGTGCATGATACATTGATGAAAAAAAGTTAATTAAGGATTTATTTATTAATATTAATTCATCATAACTTATTAATAATATTTTGAATTTAATGTATGTAGTGAAAAATTTACTCACAAAATGAACTGTCTAGTTCAGATAAGACTACATGATATAAGTTCAAGAAATTGATCTACAAGACCAATATTTGGAATTAAAACATATTAATTTTCTAATTTATTATGTTATATAGGTATCATATGACAATTTATATTCATAAAGAGTCATTAAAAGTGTCTACATAGGTGTTGGAGGTTTAATTCATCATGACTAGTTTTTACGGTGAATTGGTAGTTCTAAGTAAGCGAGTTGCAGAGATGTTCTTGAGACTTTATCTCTTGAGTGAAAGTGTTAAAATAATTATATGATGACCAATATGTCATTAATAACAAGTATACATATTTAATTTTTAATATTTTATTAGCTTAAGGTTGTTTTGAGATTCATTTTTGCAAGACAAACTTTTGTGGTACATAGGCCTAATAGGGTAGTTTGTCCTAAGGAGCTTTCATGGTATGAACAAAATATATAGGTATAATAAATAATTAATAAGGTCAATATATTTAATTTTATAAGTTATTTAATGGTTTTTTATTTTTTGAAAGAGTCATCTGGGTCCAAGAGGATCAATTTTTGGCACTAAGAGGATCAAGTTTTGGCACTAAGAGGATAAACCTAATGCAATTAGGTCTCCATGAGGCCTAAAGGAGGAGTAAGGTCTAATTGAGTTGTTTCAAAAAAAATGATTTAAAATTACATTTTAATAATGTTAATAAAATGTTAAAATACCTATTTTATGTCTTAACTAAGAGGTTTAAGGTGTGTGACTGACCAAGTGGTGTGTGATCATGAGACTAGTATATATACAAGGTAGTTTAGGCCTATTTAAATGTATAAAATATAAGCCAATAAAATATTGCATGGTTGAGAACAAGGAGGTATTAAAATGATAATATAACATAATATTAAATGTGTGACGATTAAAATTAATGAGTTTGTTGAGTTGGTGCTAAGTCATTTAGGGAGTTGGTGCTTCCTTGCAAGTAGGTACTTGTTAAAGCCTAGTCAAATGGGTGTTTGACTTCATTGGGGTTGGTACTCCAAGTTGAGTTGGTGATAAATATAATTTTGTATTTTTTTAAATATTATTTTAGTTAATTTTAATATATCATATTGTTTTTCTTCCTCTTGAGGGGTTCCCACTCATATATGTGTTTTCTTATGTTAAGCTCATGCGAATGGTTCTTTATGCACTTCTATATCATTGTATTTCATGGTTCAATCAATGATTAAGTATAATTGAAATAAATTTTTAAACAATTATTCACCCCCCCTCTCTTAGTGATTATTCTTCCAACATATATAATCCATATATCAATAATGTTGGCATATATGAATAACATGTCTAGGTAGATATAACATTGAAGCATGCATTATGTGATCACATCAAGTCCTAATATGCATGATATATATCATGGTAACTTATAGAGAGTAAAAATATAATATAAAAAATAAATCAATCACACACACAAGATAAATCAAATGCAAAGTAAAGGAAAATGGTCTAAGGATACCTTTTACAAGGGGCAAGTTCAAATACCACACAATCAAAGGGATATGACTTTGTCAAATGTCCACAAAGCATAAAATGACATATTCAAATGTTCATACAGTAAAAAAATTCATATTTAAATATCCAAATAGGAAAATAATGTCATGGGGGCTGAAATAAATGGATCATATTTAAATGATCAAACAAGTAATATAATGCAAGACAAAATTAAGCAAGGAACACACTCAAAGAAGTGCAGCAATGAAATCATGGAATATAGGAAAACAACATGAACATAGCATACTAGTTCTTATAAATATGCATTTACAAAAAACATTAATTAAATAACATATCAAGTACATTTTAAAAAGTACAAACATGAATATATGCATGTGTAATTATATAAGCTCAAACATGATAATGGAAAGTGATCATAGAATAATATAACCTAGGTGCATTGTGATCAAAAAAATAGATGCCCCAAATGTAATTATGACATGAGTGAAGGTAAATACCAATAAATGTATGTGCATATATAATGTATCTATGTATGTTTGTAACACAATAAAATGATGCATGAAACATGTGTATATATGAAAAGGAATGATATGTTATTTACTAACATGGAACAAATGGCATAAGTATAATAAATAGTAAAACTAGGAACATGATGATTAGTTGAATTTCTTTTTCTAATTTATTAAATAATTTTAAATAAAAAGGCTACCCTATTATCCTATCCAAGGGATGCTCATAGGTAGCTCTAAGCTCAGAATATGGTATGTTAAACTAGTGGTACTTCTAATGAGCATGTATAGGTGCAATATATGTAATTGTAGGTTTTTTGATGATTTGCATATGTAACATAGGGATTTGTGGTATTAAATACACAATAAAAGGATTATGAGTTAGTGTAACCCATAATTTAGTGTTCCTTGGTTCCTTTGGAGTAGTTATAATTGGAACATGTTTAATTACTCTGGATGACTGAGTATGTTATATAGTAGTATATGAGGATTTTATGAAATCCACTATGTATCTTTGGTGCAATGGTATATTAAGTATAGGACACCTAGGAAAGTGGAATGCCTATTTCTTACTTTTCATGGAGGATTAACCTTAGTAGTTTTGATAAATAACTAACTGTCTTGAAATTAAATTTTCTTGTTTAAGTGGGTTTTCATAGGGAATTCGAGGAACTATGACTACCCTATTAGTATGAACACATTTAATATACTCATGCAATGTGTAAGGTAATACATAATGTTTATATATCCAATTTCATCCTAATAACATATCAAATACTCTCATGTATGGTATAACTGATAAGGTAGAGACCACATGTGTTGGTCCAACCTATAAAGGTAAGTCAATCTCACCAAGAACATGTTGTGAGGTCCCATAAAATGATTTAACCATTTTGGTCAAAGGGTATAAATCATCATGTGTATATCTCAAATTTACATTTAATTTCATGGTGCAAACATTTTAATTATCACTATTATCAATCATAACATTGTGAATAGGCTGGTGATCAAGGTATGAGTGGAATAAATAATGAATAAAGATTTGAGTCATCATCCACAATATCACTATCATCAAAAGTAAAAGAGGGTATTTGAACCATTTAAGTTATATGCCATATATAAGTACAAATAATCCCATCTAATGGGTGCCCATAATTTGGTGGTGGAAGATGTGCATTATATTTGATTTGAACTTATGAATTATTTTGAGAATGATCTTATAATGGATCACTAAATATATTTTGGTTCTGATGGTCACCATATTAAAACCCTCAAAGCTTTGGAGGATCATCAAATATAAGTTGATAGTTATCAAGAAGGTCTTGGATATTATACTTTAAGGTATACATCATTTAGTGGAATGTCAAGGGCCCTAATGATAGTCATAATAAGCATTGGAAACATACCCATGATGTAGATGTATACTTATATCAACCTCTTTAAGAGGAGGGAGAGATATAAAATGATAATCTAAAAGATTATTAAGTATCAAATTTGGATACTTAGGTAATCATCTAGATTGTCTCCTTAATGCATTGGATAAGACAAGCTAATTACGTTATATTGTCACTGCATTAACATTTGTAATTGTTTCCCTTTTAGGTTCTATAAGTTTTACCTTATAACTTGGTTTGATATTAAACTTGGTATTGGATGTAATTGGTGTGTTTGATACATAAGCTTTTTCAATGAAATAAGTTTGATTTTATGATCTTGAACAATATGGAATAAGTCATCAAAAGATTTGAAATTTTTGAAAATAATGGACTCATGTAATGGGGAAAGCAAACTTTTCTTGAATATTTCTTGAAACTCTTTATATACCATTTGATTTTTAATTTTGGCCAACATTATCTTATACCTCAAGACATATTCATTGATAGGTTCATTAGCTCCTTGTTTAATCTTTACAATTTGGTTATATGATACCTTTTCTATAATATTGATAGAGAAGTGTGCCAAAAACTGATATGTAAGAGGTTTGAAAGTTTTTATTGATTGGATTGGTAAATCAAAGAACCACCTTAGAGAAAAGTCCTTGAGGCTCCTTGGAAAAAAATTATTCAAAATTTTATCATTAGAGGAATAATTAAGGAATTCTACATAGAAATATTAGATATGTTGTTCAAGATCACCCTTGCCATTATAAAATGTGAACTTAGGTGCAATAAAACTAATTGGTAAAGGGTGAAAAGATATCTTAGGTACAAGAGGGTTATGTAACACCTCTTTTGAATCAATAACATAAGGTGAATTCATATAATTTTTCTCAATATTAATAACTTTATATTGTAATTTTTTTATAGCTTGGACAAGATCTTGCACATTTTGATTGCTAAGATTGGAATTTTGAGAAGCCACCAAAGGAGGTGTACACATGGTTTAAGTTGATATAGTTACTGAAATTAGTAATTGGTTTGAATTTCCAATGTTTCCCATGGAGGATGTAGCATTAATAGTATTTGTTCTAGGGAATATTGGAATAAATACATAACTCATGCACCCATTTAATTTATGAAGTGATGATGTGGTCAAGGGGAGGGAAATAGGAATATGGGGATGTCCCATGGCTCTAATACCATGATCAATAGATGTACCTAGTTTTTCATCTATGATTTTTGATTTTTTAATTTCAAAAGTGGTTTTTAGGATCTCATCAAGATCTTCAGGTATTTAATGGACACACTTTCAAAATAGAGCTATAAATTGTACTTTTTCTTGATCTATTTCTTTATGTTCATTATTTTCATTATCATAATATTATTCTATGATATCCTCTTAAACATGTTTATTTTCATCATTAGCAATTATATTATGTATATTTCATGAGTTTGAGCCATCTTAGGTGGTGAAAGAGGATGCCATAAGTGTTCAATAGAAACACAACCTAATCTAGCACTATGCCTAGGTTACAAACATACAATAGAATAAATATAGAAAAAATAATAATGAAAAAAATCAAGAGGTTAAATACCATAAGGAAAGATATTATTTTCATATAAATATATAGAGGTTGGGTTCACCAAAATTTTAACCTTAAATTTAGATATGGGGGTATCTAGGGTTAAGAATATTAGATTAGATTTTACACAAAGGTGGTGAACTAATCTAATAAACAGATTAATTAATAGAAAACTTAGATGAAAAATATTTTAAATTTATAAAACCAAGATTGATAAAATGATAAAGTATAACTATTGATAGATATTTTAATAAATTGGAAATAATGATACTTAACTTGTTTACTATACACATGCAAGTCTAAGAAAGAACACACTAGACGTGGACTAAAAGATGAGCCGAAAACAATAATCAATTTCAAGAAATATCCTTTATGTGGCCTTGGATGCTTATATAAAATATGTAGAATTACATTGATGTAGGTTTCTAATTCTTTTGTAGGTTTCATTTATGAAATATTGACTATATATAGATGTAAGCAACTAAAGCCTTATGGGTTTTCTATCACCTTTATTTTAATGTATTCAAATCATTCGTAAAGGTTGTTTCACTTTTTAAAATGATCAAACCATATATATTCACCCTTGGAGTGTATATGGGAAAAATGTGTTAGTGGGATCATAATGTTGATCTAACCCCAAAGATGCCTCTATCAATGGGTGCTACCTACATAGCTAATACTTCAAAGAGGACCTTAGACTGATGTAGTTGTCCCCTATGTGTTAGCTTGTGTGTGCATAAGGGTGCAATGTGTGATAATCAAATACATGAAATGACCTATCTTTTAACTTGGTAAATATGGCTCATGGGTTGTTCTTTGAATGCTTCATACTTCTAAAAAGACAATGTTTATGACTGATGTGGAAAGAGGGACAAATAGGGTAGATTTAGTCACGTGTTTGATTGATTGAATATTTTTTATTATATTTCCTTGGGAGATGTATTTTATTACCAAGTGAGAAATTAATGAGGGTTTATCTCTCTCTCTCTCTCTCTCTCTCTCTCTCTCTCTCTCTCTCTCTCTCTCTCTCTCTCTCTCTCTCTCTCTCTCTCTCTCTCTCTCTCTCTCTCTCTCTCTCTCTCTCTCTCTCTCTCTCTCTCTCTCTCTCTCTCTCTCACTCACACACACACACACACAAATCTTTTGAAAATATCTCACATTACATCACTTAGGATGAATTTTTTGATAAATTTATTTTGAAAATTAGATGGATTTATGGCATTGAACACTTTGTATGAAAATGGAGAATTTCATCAACACATGTGTTTACCTAGGACACAAGTGTCTAGAGAGCTAGAAAATAGGTACAAGTCCAAATTTGGTAATGAAGGATAATAATTAGGTTTAGAGATTTTTACATAGTATAGAAGGCCTGTATCATCATAATAATAATGGTCACACTAAGAGATAATAAATTTGTCACAAAGAGATAGTGAATGTGAGCCTTTTGATAGTAGGAAGGTCTATAACTTAAAGGTACAACCATGGCATTTATTTATTGAGTGTATAAGACTGAGACATTAAATTAATCATATTTTAATATCTATAGATAGATTGGATTATGACTAAGGTTACTTTTGTATATATAGGCTCATATAGGATACCTACACATGGATGCCTATAAAATATAGGAAAATTGTGAAAATATAGGCATAGGATATCCATAAGTTAAGGAAGTTATTCCCATGGGCCAACTAAGACATGGAAATACTCTCAAATAGTATTTTGAAAATTTTGGGGGATTTTGGGGTCATATGAAGGTAAACGAGTAGTTGATATGTAGTTTTTTAAAATAATTAATCCAATGGATAAGCTGCCATTAGCTAAATGTGAATAAAAATTCAATATACGAAGAAGACATATTTAAGGGGATAATGATATTGGGCCCAACACAAGTGGAAGTTATACCAAAAATAGTCAAATGTGTTTACATGAACCAAGTGTGATAAAATAGGTAAAAGACACTATAAAAAATGGTCTTGTACCTAAATTTGGTGTCTATAATAAGATATAATCTTGTATATTAGAATTATGACAATCATGGTGTACTATAGTGGACATATGAAATTAACAATCTTGGTCAAAAAGTGTAGCATGATCATAACCTGAAATCTAAATAATTATATACTAAATAAGCAATTTTACTATATGATAGTATATTTAAAATATTTATGAGAAATATATGTATTAAATGGGATTAGGTTAGTAGTCATGAACAATTGACAACACTTAAACTTAGTGAAAAAATCATGTAGGGTGTCAAAATTGTTAGGACTCAAATTAATGATCTCATTTATCCACCCAATCCAAATGAAAACCCATATAACCAAAAAAAATTATATAACATCCAACCAACTTAGTCTTTACCTTGGTATCTATAATCTATTTGGTACATCGGGATTGTTTTCTGATTTGTTTAGAAGGTTCAGGGTTCAGGAACTAAGATTAATCCATAGCTTTCTTAGGGTTTGTAGAGCATTCAACTTACTTTACATAAGATTAAAAAAACATTAAACATGATAACATAGATGATAAATAACATAATAAATATGATAGGTAACCATAACCAAAAAGTCTATATTGATCTTATCAAAGGTTCATCTTCTTATTCATATAAACATACATATTTATAGTCACTCCCTAAAATCCTAATAAGGACTTGGTGTGAAATCAATAGAAGTAAGCATCATAGTGGTTAAATATTTATAATCAACTAATAAATTATTAATATTATTTCCAAATTCCTGAATAGTTAGAAAAAATGGTGGAACCTTTGGCCCTCTAAGGAGTTTGATCAAATAAATTTGAGTACGGAAGAAAATCTCAAAATGGTCAACATTAGGAATTGTTGTACTCCTGATGAAAAGCTCAAATTCATTGCTCTACTTCACCATTACATTGATATTTTGGTGTATTCTTATGATGATCTGAAATTTAAACTCCACATGATAGAATCCCTTTAAGGTAGGCAAACTCGCAATTGTTCATGACTACTAACATCATCATGTAGTGACTATAAATATGTAACCTTACTAATAATCTATATTGATGAACCTTTGATAAGATCAATATAGACTTTTTGGTTATGGTTACCTATCGTATTTATTATGTTATTTATCATCTATGTTATCATGTTTAATGTTTTTTTAATCTTATGTAAAGTAAGTTGAATGCTCTACAAACCCTAAGAAAGCTATGGATTAATCTTAGTTCCTGAACCCTGAACCTTCTAAACAAATCAGAAAACAATCCCGATGTACCAAATAGATTATAGATACCGAGGTAAAGACTAAGTTGGTTGGATGTTATATAATTTTTTTTGGTTATATGGGTTTTCATTTGGATTGGGTGGATAAATGAGATCATTAATTTGAGTCCTAACAATTTTGACACCCTACATGATTTTTTCACTAAGTTTAAGTGTTGTCAATTGTTCATGACTACTAACCTAATCCCATTTAATACATATATTTCTCATAAATATTTTAAATATACTATCATATAGTAAAATTGCTTATTTAGTATATAATTATTTAGATTTCAGGTTATGATCATGCTACACTTTTTGACCAAGATTGTTAATTTCATATGTCCACTATAGTACACCATGATTGTCATAATTCTAATATACAAGATTATATCTTATTATAGACACCAAATTTAGGTACAAGACCATTTTTTATAGTGTCTTTTACCTATTTTATCACACTTGGTTCATGTAAACACATTTGACTATTTTTGGTATAACTTCCACTTGTGTTGGGCCCAATATCATTATCCCCTTAAATATGTCTTCTTCGTATATTGAATTTTTATTCACATTTAGCTAATGGCAGCTTATCCATTGGATTAATTATTTTAAAAAACTACATATCAACTACTCGTTTACCTTCATATGACCCCAAAATCCCCCAAAATTTTCAAAATACTATTTGAGAGTATTTCCATGTCTTAGTTGGCCCATGGGAATAACTTCCTTAACTTATGGATATCCTATGCCTATATTTTCACAATAAATTATGTGCAACAAATAGGTTCTCACTAGTGTAATAGTCCAAGGCACATAGGTATCATGGATCATAAAAAAGTGATATAGGATCAATTATGATCAAGTGTAGGTAATGTGATACATTCCCCACATGGGATTGAAGATGTGTATATATGTGTGATCATGTAATGCTAAATGTAGTATCACAAGAAGCCAACATACTACCCTCAAGGTGGAAAGAAATAGATGATAGATTCAAAGGTCTCGAGAGGGATAAATAATGTGTTCCAATAGATGTTTTTTATGTGTAAGATATATAAAGAAAAAGCTCAAGGAGACATGGGGGTATGTTGTACCCAAATATCAAGGAAAAATATGTCTCAAATGTGCTTATGTGCCTTTAATAAGGCTAATCATAAGAATGCCTCCAATCAAATACCATAAAAATACTCTTGGAAAATTATTTCATGAGACTCCAAGTCATCCTCCCAAAAAGTTTCTTAACTAATCCTAACACATAATTCACTAATACAATAAAAATGTATTAAGTATATAATCATCAATAAATTTTAAATTTAAAACCATTCATGTAATTAGATTTAAACTCTACTATTATTTTCAATCTTAGTTAACAAGATTCAATTACATGTTTTCATACCACTTTACAAAATTAGAATATAAGTAACTAAGTAGAAATTTTCAATATTACTCTTTCATTTAAAAGTACAACTGCACACTAATATCCAACTATGTACTAATAAAATAATTTATTAATCCTTTCATTTATTAAAAGTATATTCTTAATGGGATATCTAAATTTGAATTACTCTCAAGATTACATCGTAAATACAACTTATAATATTTACATAATTCAACACTTTCTTTTCTTTATATTACATCTCAATACTACAACATAAATTATATATTACATTATTTTATATTATAAATAAATATACAATAAGATTTATTCATCTATCCATGATAGCCATGCAAAATATTAAGTCTTCATAAAGTAAAATCCATGCAAACACTGAAGATCACCACCGCTATTGAAAACTATGTAGGAAGAGAGAGAGCATCATTAGAGGATTTACCTCTAACCATAGAACCTTTTATAACCCTCACACACCTTTTATTTCTAATAATGGTCTTAACCTTCATAGAAAGGTAGATGTGGAACTGTAAGAAACAAAATAATGTGCATACAAGTCATATTATAATAGCTCTATGTAGCATAATTAAGTATCAATAGTGATATAGGATATGAATTAAAAATTTATAATATATACCAAGTATTTTGGACACATACATTTGGTACTAGACCCTTGAAAATACTAGTTTTTACCTATCCTTAACATGGACAACTTATGCATACACATTTGAATATGGTTCCCATTCTCTCCTAAACATTGTCCTATCTATGGACTTGGACTTAAATTTTTTTTCATTAATATATAATATCTCCCTAATTGTGTCTAAATAATCTATTATCCTAAGTAGTCACTATTTCCTCATTCTTAGATGATGCTAAAAATAGTTGTCTGTTGTCGACAGTGTCCCAAGTTTTCCAAATGGTTATTTTTAAATTCAAACCCCTCCCTTAGGTTGGCACACACATTTTTCATGTTGGTTATGGAGGGAAATTACCCAAATATTCATTTATATATGCAATGCAATCTTAAGTCTAATCATATCTAGTTATAACTTAGTCAATATCTAGAAAATTACTTGCACATTATGATATCTATGTGCACATCTTTGAGGCACTATCCTAAAACATATAATATAAAAACCCCTAAAATTAATATTACCTAATACAAGTTTTAACACCTAAAATAAGGTCAAAGTTTTATATTTATCAAGTGTCAAAACTAAAAGAGCTACATTACAATCTAGCAGACCAATATTGAGCACACATATACATAGGTTTGAAAATGACATGTAGATTGAAATCAACCAATACATTGGGTATATTTATAATTTATAACACATAATTATAAACCCTTTTTATAGGCCAAACAATATTTTAAAGTGGAGCTATGAATTTCAAGGAAAAGGAGGACAAATTATGAATATGCCCATGTTTGAGGGCAAAAAATTGCATAAGAAAATATTGACATGTTGGTGTAGATAACTATGGTGGAACATATATTTAAAACATATAGAGGAAATTATAGTATAAAAAGGACACATATAGTCACCATAGGTATTCTAGCCTTTCTAGTAGCATCTTGGTAGATTTTGGCATTCTGTCTCCTGAGTTGAGTAATCATAAATATGTTACAAATTATTTATGACAACTATGTGTAGACACCCAAATTTTAGCACTTCAAAAATTCCACTTAAAACAATTTTTAAACCTTAAATTCAACACCATAATCATCCTTAATAATACCCAATTCATCCCTAATTATCCTTATTTATCATGTCATTCCATAACCCTAATCATGTTGTCAACACATCCCTAGCCAATCTAATATAACCACACCATCACTCCTAATAAATTAATCACACTCTTCTAATATTATCATGGACTTACCCAATCACACTAAAATCATCCTCTAGGTTAATCAACTAATTATTCACTATTAGTTGGTTGATTATCCTTGATAAAAAAATCCATGCACACATAATTCTAAATAATAAATAAAATAAAATAAAAATAAATAAAATCACCCCATCATAAATCACATCACCCAATCTCAAATAAAATCCAAAAATCGAAGTGAAAAAACAAATAAATCAAGCCTAATAATTATAAAAATAAACCCATACCATCTCAACCTCCCTCATTCAATAGTCAACCCCCTCATTAAATGAATATTTTGAATCAATCTTAACCATCGATTTAAAATCAAATCAAACCATCCATTTAATCCATGAAAAATGTATAAATTGAATCCCTCTCCCTCTTTCCAACAAGCCAAGAGAGCCTAAGGATATTTTGTCCATTGAGTTAATAAGCTTCAAGAGCCTAAGGATATCATGTTTGTATGAGATCAAGTCATCCATGTCATCCTCTCATATAATAAAGATATCTTCATCACTATGATGGTACATGCTACTAGAATTATCATAGATTTCACTTGAGCATCCACAATCCTCTACAATATAATAAAATCAACATAATAGGGAGGTATTCATGGTAAGTGAAGGTGCATTTATTTCCTTTTAAGCTCAGTCAGAGGTATCTTACTTGATTATAGTATGAATTTGATATTAATTTGGATTTTTATTTGCATTAGTTCTATTTTTTTATGATTACACTATGTAAAAAAATAAAGCATAACAAAGAAGAATCAAGATAAGTACCATTTCCTCTTCACACACACACACACACACACACACACACACACACACACGTGTGTGTGTGTGTGTGTGTGTGTGTGTGTGTGTGTGTGTGTGTGTGTGTGTGTGTGTGTGTGTGCACATACACACACACACACACACACATGTGTGTGTGTGTGTATGTATGTATATGTATATAAAAATCTTAATATCAATCTTATTTTTACATTCATGTCAATGTAGAAGATGTTATATCTTATATAATCATAATATTCAATAGTTTAGATTATTTATATTGCTAAATCCAAAATAAATTAAAATAAGTATATATGCTTATGGACATAATAATTTAGGATTTAATGAGTCCACTTCATTTCATTTAGACTTGGAAATTTATTCGCAATTATATAAATAAAGTGAAACTAATAATTTACACAATATATATAATTTTCATGTTCCTAAGTCCATAAAGTGGCCCAAAATCACCTTTCCTAATAGTACAATTTAATGTATGATCTCATTACAAAAAATCATAACTCAACATGAGGAAAATATTTGAAAAGTGAGAGAATGATAATGCATTGCGTTAGTGTCCCATACCACCTACATAAATCATCATCATCCTTATACTTTCCAAGGATTATCAACAATCCACAAAAGATAAATTGCACAAAATTAATTGTATAAAAAGTGCTTGAATGATAACACATCACACTAGTGTCTCATACCACATGCATGAAACACCATCATACATTCACCCTACCAAATATTGAAAACAGATCTAAAAAAATATAAAGGCATAATTATTTATATATTGATCTATTAAGTGAATATAAATACAATATTTTTCTAATACTAATACTGCATTATCTATAATTCCATTTGTCCTTATTAAGTTTACATAATTATTCAATAAGGCCTAATATTGAGAATGAAGTTAGAACAAATATTTTACCAACTCATTGATACATATAAGATCTAAGCTTAGTATAGTTCATAAAATGAAATATCACCAATGCATTACAATTTATTCCTTATTTCATTTTAACAAAGGAGAAAACATATGTTGATTTCAAGCATCACACTAATTTTAAATCAAGAACTTATTATAAGCATGTAACTTATTTCAAGAAAGGGTCTAAGAAGAAGATAAAATATATCATTTATGAACAAATACTATACATATATCATATTAATTTTTATTTCTTCATAACTCCATCCCATCAATAACTATGTGTGATTTACTATAAAAATATAGTGTCTTAGTCACGTGGTTTTAGAAATTACAAGAATTAGATAGTGTTGACGACTATAATTTCATCATCATTCTTAGAATTGATTGGGTTTTACCATGTAGTCACACTAGGTTAAAATTTAAGCATATCACCTTTAATATAAAACCACATATTTCTAGGGTTTTTAAAACAATATTAAAACTTGATATTCTTGTGGTTTTATCAAACACAAAATTTAAAGAGTACTAATATATTATTTTAATGAAGTTATTCCACCTCGAAAGAAGGAATGTAACAAAACATCTAGGTTTATCTATTCCCACAACTTATTTGAGATTGTTAAATAAAAATTCACAAAATCTATAC